>JAASGW010000243.1:0-41110 GCA_023334395.1 Phytopythium sindhum
AAGACCAAATGCTCGCAGCGCAGCATCGCCATGGCTGTCGTTCCGGGCGGTTTGACCCCGTATCTGCAGGCCGGTGACATTGCCATTTACAAGGTGTTCAAGGACAACTTGTCGCGTCTCATTGACGAGTGGGAGCGCTCGGACAGCGTGAAATACACGCGGAACGGTAATCCACGTCCATCACCCGTTGCTACAGTGTGTGGCTGGGTGCGTCGTGCATGGCGCGATACTCCGGAGTCGGCGGTGCCGAGCTCAGTCGAGGGTGCTGGGTTTCATAAGGACCCATCGCGATGGTTCATTTGGAACCATGATGTATATGGGTGGAGGTTCCAGCAGAACTGGAATAGGAATGAGACGGCGAACGAGGTAGAGAGCGAGACGGGAAGCGAGGATCCATTCAACCTCGACGACCTTGACTATGCTCTGGATGACGTGGAGGACATTGTCGAGTAGGATATAAAAGTTCTCTACGAATAAAAGCCCTTCGACGGTATTTTCCTCGTTTTGAGGGGCCACTAATATTTAGAAGACCGATCACTAATCGTAAAAATCCGTTAATTTTAAGATCGTATTTTTCCTTCGCCTCACACGGAACTTTGCGATTGGCGAAATGCCATAATGTAAACACGTGATAAATCAGTTATGATAAACCTTGACATTTAAGTCAGTATATTTTTGAAAATTTATACAAGCCTCAAAAATTACTTATCCAAGGTCATGGAGAGGGCGGGGTGGCTGAAAACGGAGGATAGACTATACCTCATTAGTACTGCATTCAGACACTGTCAGGGGACGACGAGAATCCATTCATTCGCCTCATTTCGTGGAGATGGAGGGAGCAAATCTCCTCGGTCGCTCCTGGCGTGTTGATGTCGCCGATGTCCTTCCCCTGGCCCTTTCTCTTCGATCCCTAACGCGTTCTCAGTCAGAAGCGCGTCAATTTGACGGTGAAAGGGTTATGAGGGATAACCTCCCTTTGACCGTCGAATTGACGCGTTAATGATATCCCGTACATGGTTAGCGCGCTGAAGGCATCATACAACATGACGATGCAAAGACGCGATCAAAAGTGTGGTTATTTATGTTCTATCGGACCACGAGAAGATCGATGTTCCGCCGCGCCAAACCGCTTCGTCGTCCGCTGCATGCCTGAGCAAAAGAGCACAGATGGAGATCCCCGCGTCCCCTGACCACGAGTGGTTCTTAATAGCTTCCCCGGCTGCTCCAGTTGCTGCTCCGAAGACTCGCTGTTGGCGCGCTTGGGCATTCCTGTTGAGGTGATCACCTGTGTGTGACGTGTGGTTACATCACGCCACTTTGACCATTGTCGGCTAAACCCCAGAGCTCCGACACGATAATGCATCCTATTCTTCATGGTGTCATGTGGGATCTTGTGAGGGAACACTATCGTCGATCCCTGAAGACACACTGTCGTTGTTTGAGTTGTTGGTGGAGTACTGTACGATCATCTACCATTTCTTGCACCACACTCTCTCGCTGTACACCGGAGAGTACTTCTCAGCTTCGTCGCTCAACTCGTACGGTCAAAACCCGATCGGGTCGTCCAGCAGCAGGTTCTCCATCATGGAGCTGAGAGCCTCTCCGTCGTCAGCGTATGCATCCACGAGCATCTTCGACAACCCCGCTCTCTCCTTGAAGGATAGCTCGATTGGTTCCCGCGAGCCGCGCTCGAGAGGAATGACGCGCGTGAACTCCTTGAAAGAGGTGGCTGCGCCTGCAGCTTCTTTATACACAGACCAGCCCGTCTCGTCATTTACGATGTGCTTGAGCTCGTCGACGCACTCGAAGAGCGCGCGCCACACCCACACGACGCGATCACTTGATACGTATTGACGTATCACCACAATGTTGTCGGCGAGAGTTTCTTTGCCTCGAAGATTCCCGGGGAAACGTACGGCGATGGTATCGTCACGGCGTTCCTCCACGACGTACGAGACGTGCTCGTCACACTCGTAGTGTTGCTTGGCCGAGACCCAGACTGCTTGATGTGTGCGCGTGAACGGGAACGGGATGATTGCCGATTGTCTAAACTCGAGGCATGGCGTCTGCTTGCCATCGCTCGTCGTCGTGGTCGTGATGACAGGCGAGGTGGTCTCGCCGATCGCTGCCTTGGCGCCACTGAAAACGCTGTCGACGAGCTGGAAGCCCTCATCCGTTTCGGACAAGAAGCGCGAAATCAGAACCACATCATCGACGTCAATCCCGAAGGTGGGCCGGTGCCTCCTCCTCCTCAACCTGGACTCGTCAGTGTTGTCTAGCAGCGGGTGCTCTAGTCGTGGTCGCTTGTACAAAAACTGCTCCATCCCCCGCGTCAGCACCAGGTACTCTGCTAGCATCACCTTCAACCGCTCATTCTCGCTCTCTGTCTGCCTTCGGCGCGCTAGCTGGCGCTCAGCGACCTTCTTCCACGCGCGCTGCAAATCGGAGCCGGCGGCAGTAGGCCTCTCTCGGCTCGTGTTGCCCTTTAGCGTCTCGAGCAGTACCTCCAGCTCCTTTGCGCGCTGCCGAAGGTACTGTAACTCCGCTTTGGCTCGGTCCCGGACCGGCGCACGGCGCGTGAGTTGCCTCGCGCCCTTCTTGGCCAAGCGCTTGCCGCTCTGCTGCTTGTTCTGTTCCCTCGCTTCGTCTCCGCTGCCATTACCCTCTTCTTCGACCAGCGTTGTCGTGGGTCCCACCGCCGTAACGTTTGCAGACGGAGGCGTTTGCTCGTGAGGTCGTTGCGCGCTGAACGCAACGCCTTGGGCTCCGTCTGCTGCGCTGCTCGTGCTGTGGTGGTCTAATAATAGAGCGGGCCTCGGGTCTGGCAGCAAGAGCTCCCCCCAGTCGGTGCTCACATCAGCGCCGAAACACTCGTCCAGCAACATCGCCAGCTCCGCTGGAGGTCCCATCGACTCGCTCATGTCTGTATGGTACGCGTTGTCACGTTAACAATGCTGTGAGCGCTCTGTAAACTCGACTGACTGTCATAGCTCATTGATTGGTATATGAATCGATTAAAATCAAACATAATTGAATATTAAGTTTTGCATTAATAATTATATAAGAAAATGTAACTGAACCATATATGATCTTTATATAAGATAAAAAAGGGCTTTATAGTGTACAGACCCCCCTACTCGAGCCCAAAGTTGCGCAGCGCCCCGTGCACGTCGTCCTCCATTGCCGACAGCGACAGCTCGCCGAAGAGCTTTGCCATGGAATCCGCGTCCTCATCACCAGTTAGACCACTTGGTTGTACCTGGTGTGTTGTTGTTGTCGCGGGGCGATCGGCCATCGATTCGAGGCGCCGCACTCGCTTGAATGTCGTGGCCCGCGGGTCTTCGACCGAGCGGTGCATGACGCTGTAGCCCGTCTCGCTCGTGGCCAGGCCTGACAGCCCGCCGTCGCCCGTGATGAGGGTCCTCCAGACAGCCATCTCTCGCTCTGGCGACACCACGTACTTGCGAAGTGCCATGACGACCTCGAAGTACCAGTCCTCTCCCGCCTCTTGCTCCTGGTCCCCGCTCTGCTGGCGGCTAAGTTGCAGGGGCGTCATGTGGTAGCGCATCTTCATGGTCAACATCGTGCTGTTGTCTTGCTGCTGCGACAACTTCACGCGGATGCCCCCGCGCGCGACGAGCTTGGAAATAATGGTGTCCCATGTCAGCTCTCGCAGCGAGAAGAAGTTGAAGGGGACGCGCATGACGTCCACCAGGTCAAGGTTGCCGGTGCCATCCGAGTCACGGGGGCGGACGCTCTTGAAACTCGCGTCCGGCACATCAGCCAGCCCAATTTCTTGCAGCACCGGCCCGCTCTGGGCGTACACAATGTCCAGGTCACGGACCAGCGCGGCCAATGCGTCAGCGTCGAACGCGCAGTACGTCACCCGCGCTTCGTGACCGTTCGCTGGCCCAAACGCTCGAGGGACCGCCGTGAGCTCTTGCGTCTGGGCCGCGAACTCCAGCTGGGATCGCCACATCGCGCGCAACTGAGCGTTCTCCTCCTCTGCCAGCCTGCGCTCGTGCCGCTGCTTCGCCGCCAGCGCGCGCCACAGCTCGGCGCGGGACCGCTGCAATTGCTGCTCCTGGCGCTGTTCAACAGAGAGCGCGGCGCTCCGCTCTCGACGCTCCTTGAGTTCCTGGAGCCTCTTCTCTAGCAATTGGCTGTACGCCTGCAGGTAAAGGATGTCTCTCCTCTCACGCCCGCGGTGCCGATTGCGCCGCAGACTGGCCTTGAGTTTACTGTTTCTTGTTCTCTCGGACGCGCTCGTTGTTTCTCGTTCAGTGTCGGTCGATTCCGTCGGTCGGAGCACCGAAGACGGCCCTCCCTCCGAGCTGACGCTGCTCCAGTCCGTGACGCGTGTTGGTCGCTGCGAAAGTTGGATGGACGCTGGCGACAGCGGCTCGAGCTGCTCGAGGATCGACGCCGCAAACTCGGATATGCTTGGACGGAAGTCTTGCTCGTCGTCCATGCTTTCGTTCGTGCGGCTTGTGCGCTTGGTAGCGGATTGCTAAATGGTCGAAGGGACGGGATGGACTTTAGGGGGGATGATTCAGAACGGGGAGGGTGAAAAAGTCACCAACAGCAGGTAGTCTGTAGACACTGCGCAGCGCCGTGTTGACTGCCCGCCGCCTAACCTTTACTCGATCACGCTGTCCTGACTGTGTTGGTCTCTCAGCACATAAGGCATCGAACTCTCTTCCCTCCTCTCTCAAGTCTCGCCGAGACCAGTGACCACGCAGGTGATCGAGGACGAAGCTCCGTTAGGGGCACCGAACGTGTCAGATGGACCGCGGCAGTGTGTCCGCTGTCGTAAGGTGCAGCACGAGAATCCACCGTGTGGTCCGCCGCCTGTTCCCATAGTGGGCGCGCACTAATAAAAAGTTCGCCAGTTTGATATTGCGATGCTGCGGCTGGCTGCTCTCTTGGCACTGTCGTGCTCTTTACTGGCACGCTGGACGTCTGCGATCACGTGATTCGGATGTGATTATCATGATGATGGCCCCATTCCAGGGTGATCATGGCTCTGTCTGTACCTATTGCACAGCGTGTGGTCCATGGAAGACAACCGCTCGGCATCCGTACTCGCCGACGGAGAGGCGGGCGATCACTGGTCTTTGCGCCCTCCACATCTTGCAGACGCGCGGCAGCTCGCTCGGGGTAGAGAGATGGAGCATGCAAATCCTCTCGGGCTTTCCCAGGTCAGGACCCTTCATGAAGAGGTGGCTGCTGGTCCTTGGCTACTGAGGGTTTCAGCCGCAAATCCAGCGTGTGGCCCCACTCACCTGGAATCGTACACGTGGCTGCCTTGCTGATGAATGCGATCTTCGAGAAGACCAAGGGTCTTCTTCGGCGCTTCGCTCGATTGCGACGGTGTGTGCAGCACATTGCTGGTGCAACCACCTCAATCACGACTTCGTTGTCTCATGTTGGAGTTTTTTGCACGAGGTGTTGATGCTGGCAGACGAAGGTAGTGGCGTTGAACGCTCTACGCGTCGGATACGTACAGGTGTGCGTTGGATTATGCCTTCTTAATAAATCTTCGTTAAAACCGTAGGGGCTCGTCTAGCAAGAGATCCGCCACCATTGCGGTAATAGCGGCTTCGTCGTTGACGTACATATTGCTGAGCATAGCCGACAGCGTTGAGATCTCCGTGGGCGCGAGATTGGATGGCTCGTGGGTGACACGCTGAATCGGAACGACGTGAACGCATGACTGCATGACTGTCGTCGAACTTGGACTCTCCGTAGCAGCCAATGGAGAACGGAACACGCACCACCCGGTTTCGTCGGTCAAGACGTGCCTGCACTCATCGTTGCACTCGGACAACGAGCGCCATACCCACACCATGCGGTCCTTCAACACGTATCGACGGAGGACGACGATGTTGTCTACGGCGCGGCCTTGGTAGTTCAGCGGGAAGCGCACGGCGATCGTGTCGTCCGGGCGGTCCACGTTGTACGAGACGTACTCATCGCGCTGGTAGCGCCGCTTCGCCGAGATCCACGCGGTTTTGCGGGTCCGCTCGTACGGGAACGGGATGATGCACGAGTTGCTGAGATCCAGGTAGGGCACTTGCCTACCATCGCTGGAGGTCTTGGTCTTGAGAATAGGCTGGAACGGTATGCTAGTGCTGGAAGGCACATCCAGCGCGTCACTGGTCTCGAGAACGCTGTCGACGACTGTAAACGCCTCGCCCAATTCGCGAATGAAGCGCAGCACCAAGGCGTCGTCATCCACGTCGATGGTCGACGCCATTCTCGACTTCTTGAAAAGCATGTTCGCGCCAATGTCGTCGCAAAGCAACTGCTCTGGCCGCGGCCGCTTGTACAGGAACTGCTCCAGGCGCCTCGCCAGCACCAGGTACTCGGCCAGCATGCCTTTTAGCCGGTCGTTCTCGCTTTCAATCTGCCGCCGCCGCTCCAGCTGGCGCTCTGCGATCTGCTTCCAGACTCTGCGGAGCCCGCCTTCCTGCTCCTCGGGCTGCTTGTCGGCGGATCTGCACTTCAAACCAGCGAGCTGCGTTTCTAGCTCCAGTGCGCGCTGCCGAAGGTACGTAAGCTCGGACTTCATCCGCTCGCGGCTGGCATTGCGCGCCGGCTTCCCCTGCGGCTTCCGGTCGGGGCGACCGACGGCTTTAGACGAGCTATGCTCACCCTTTTCGCTCGCATCGTCTCCACTAGTGCTGGGCAAGCTCCTGTC
Organism: Phytopythium sindhum; assembly: GCA_023334395.1. Lineage (NCBI taxonomy): Eukaryota > Oomycota > Peronosporomycetes > Pythiales > Pythiaceae > Phytopythium > Phytopythium sindhum. Next base: position 6,704 of record JAASGW010000243.1, read on the forward strand.
TGCGTCGTCCGGGATCCCAGGACTCGACACCACCAGTGTACTCGCCAACGCACCCGCCTTGCCACGATACAGCTCCAGGGGAGCGTCGCGGGTTCCAGTAGTGAGCTCTTCATCTGGATAAGCGTTCGCGGATACTCCGAGCTCCACAGGCGCCGCCCAGACACCGGGGAGCGACGGTAACAGCTCCATCCACTCACCTTCCGCTCCGGAGTGGAACCAGTCGTCCAGGAAGCGCTCCAGCTCCGCCGGGAGCCCCACGGCGTCGCCCATTTCGCCGCCGGTCGAGTCGGTTCTATCGATTTGCTGTCGCGGTTGTGAAAAGAAGCATGATAATACTGGGGAGAGCTCATTCTCGCAGGCATATTTGACCAATCGTATCGTCTCATTTTGACATGCAAAGTATTTTTAGCCAATAAAATGCTTTATTTTTATACGAGTCATCGACAGTCTTTCCACTCGTCCAAGGGACATGACACGTCCAGGGGATATGACCGTCCGCTTCGGCGCAGTTCTCGCGTCTCCGTACGAGATCGGTCCGATGATGCGGCACCTGGAGAGAGTCGAGCCGTGCTCGCGCTCGCAGCCCATCCAGGACTTTCGTGCCGCTGCGCTAGGCGCCATGAGCGTCCTGGACGAGAAGGAGACGGCGGAGGAGTGCCTTGTACAGGATGCGCGCGGACTTTGTGATCGGTGCGAGTTCCGGTTCGTGGATTTGGTGAATCTATCGATCGCGCAGCAGATGCGCGTCATCGTCGAAAGCGATGTGGTGGTCGGCATGCACGGCGCCGGCATGGCCAACGTGCTCTGGACGCGACCAGGGACGCTGGTGCTCAAGATCTTGTGGCGGCACTGGGGTTACCGCAACATTTGCCAGCACATCGGCTGCGACTGGCACGAGTTCTGCGGTGGAATGGACAGTCCGTCGATGGCGTCCAAGCTCAAGAAAGGCAGGCCGACCCGAACGCGCTCGACAAGAGCATCCTGCCCGACGAGCAGACCGCGTTCGCCAGCCAGCTGTTCCAGGCGGCTCTTGCGCGCTACAGCTCGACGGGGTCAGTCAGTTGGTTGGGAGGTAATTGACATCTTTGACGTGCTGTTCGGCTTGGGGGCTTGCGCAAGTCGGGAAGTGATCGTAGCGGGCACGAGTCGATGCGAGTCCGCCAGTGGCGGGGCGCATCTTGAAGCTGTTTGCCAGGTCAGACAAGTATAAAACGGAATCAGTCAATACAGTAAATCATATCACGCTTGCGATAAACATTCCACCACCACCTTTAAAATGCTGCGCTCACTCAACTAAACGCGACCTAATCCACCACGAACCTCCGCTAATCAGCTATCAATAATTACAATGGAGCTCCGCCCAATTCAACCAATCATATCGTCTCATTTTGACATGTAACATTTTTCAGCCAATCAAATGTTTTATTGTTTACAATATTGCTTACTTACTGCGGTTCCGTAGGCAAAATCGCGGTGGAGAGGATGGAAGGGATGCATGGCCGGTTCTCGGCGGCGGATGCGACCGACACGCGGTCTGCGGGCATGCCACTGTCGGTGGAGGAAGAGAACGCACTTCTACATGTGCTTGGCGCCGTCTGCGGGCTTCCGCCCGCGTCGCTGGGCTCCGTGAGCGCCTCAAAAACGAGCAGCGTCAATGCTAGAGCGGCTCAAGATGGCGACGCCAAGAAGCCGAAGAAGAAGCGGAGCCACACGACCCCGACGCGCGACCGCGAGCTGAAGGAGCTGCGCGGGCTTCGCGTTGAGGCGGTGGAGCTGACCACGCGGCTGGAAGAACTGCGTGCTGCTATCGTCGGTCATGGGGGCAGTGGAACTCTCACAAAGCGCCAGCGCGTCTGGCGGCACGTGGCGCGGCGGCAGCTCGCGCTCCGACGCCAGGCCGAGAACGAGCGGAAGCGGCTGGTATGCGAGCTCGAAGCCCACCGAGGGTTCGTTCGGGCCATTCAGTCCCGCTGGATGGGATTGTCTAACCTCGAAAGAAACGATAACTGCACTGTCGCTATCGCCGATGACGCGGATGGTGGCGACATCGAGAGAAGCATACTAGAGGAGCGTGAACGCAACGTGCTCGACCGTCTCGCAAGCCAACTTGACGACGCGTACGCGCTGGTTGGGCTGGTGCTGCCGCCGGATAAGGTATCAGCGCACGACGTTTCGCGGTTGTTGTCCTCTGCAGTGGACGCCAACAATTGGCTGGGCCCAGAAGTTGGATATGAAGAGCATCACGACCCAATCGAGCTGCGAGACGAGGTTACCATACCGTTTGGGCTGGAGCAGGTCGTTGACGCGGTATGGAGGTCGTGGGTGCAGTGGCACGTCGGTGGCGCGAGCCGCATCACCGGCGTGAGCAGTGCGCACTGCGCCCACTCACGCGTCGACCGGCCAGAGGACACGTTCGCCGTCAAATTCCGCCTTAAATGTTCACCTGGCTCCAGTTCACACGGCGAACAGTATCTCAACGAGACACTGGTCGTGCGGCGATACGTCGAGTCGGATCGGCTGGTGCTCGTGTGGCGCGGTACATCCGAGGGCGATCACGCCGGACTAGATACTGTGCTGACCGACGAGACCGGGTGGATCGTCGTGGAATGCATGCGCTGTGATCATCAACAGCAGTGCAGTTTGTTCGGTGAAGAAACCAATGCGGATGCTGCACTGTGTCATTGCGGCGGCCACACTACCCTGCGCTCGTACGTGCGGATGGTCCCGCGGACCCGCAGCAAGAGCAGCACCGATGACCGCTCGTTCGGTGGTAGCGATGTACTCGACGCACCGAGAGATGAGGCGGCCACGACGCTCGCGAACCTTGTCGCGGAGCTGTACCGGCAAGACGTCAACTTCATCCATCGCGAGATGGAGACCCTGCTCATCCGAGAAGCACACCGCAGCAGCAGCCAGTACCATGGACACCATCATGGCCACCAACTGAGCCACGAATGGCTACAATAGCTAGTAATAGCAGCATTGTCTGCTCATTATGCGTGTCTGCATCCATTGCTACCGGCGTGAGCGACACCATTAAGGGTCGTTGACGCGTATCAATTTGACATGTCTAGCCAAAAATGTCAAAATTATCCAATCGATTTTGCAGAATTCATCATAAAATTACTATAGAAATCCCTATTAGAAGGTCGTCATCGTCACTTCATGAGTAGCAGAGCTCATCTCGCATTATTTCACCATCATGGCGCCGGACTTCGCGCCTCCTTCGGCGGCCGGCGGCGGCTCCCAGGGGCCAGCGGACGGCGATCTGGACGCCGCGTTCCTTCAGTACGTGTCCGAGTTCCTCCACAACTCGGCGGCGGCGCCCAGCATCGCGTCTCCGGCGCTGAACGATGCGCCATCGCCATCTGCCGGCGTCTATACCAACAGCAACAGCAACGGCTCCAACAGCAGCAACGACAGCGGGAGCGGCGGACGAGGAGGAGCTGGTGACGAAGCGAAGCTCGAAAGACAACGGGTGCTCGCGGCGAAGCGGCGGCGGGCGTACCGCGAGCGCTCGGGCGCTGAGCTGCAGGCGCTGCGGCAGCAAGCGGCCGCGCTGTCGGAGCAGCTCGAGGCGTTGACGAACCACAAGGCGGCCGAGAACAGAGAGGCGGCCGACCTGATTCCGTCCTGTACGATGGCTCTCGCGACGTCTGAAGCGTCTAGTCGGACAGCTAGCGTGTGGCGAGAGCTCGCGTTCCGGCAGCGGGAGGGGCGGCTGGCGGCCGAGCAGCTGCGGCGCCGCCTCAAGACGCAGGTGGCGACCCGCCAGGCATTCATCCGCGACATTGGCAGCTCACTCAGCCAGCGCGCAGTCTCTACAAGCAGCAGGACCACTACAGCACAAACCAGTGCCAATAACATCAGTGACCAGCGGCTTATCGAAGCTGACAGCAACGCCAGCGCGCTTGTTCTCGGTTCTGGCAATGCCTCGACAGTACCGGTGCCAGACCTGAACCGCATCGAGCTAGCGGACGCGTCGCTGATCGAGACATACCTCGACGAACTTGACGAGGCGTATGCAAAGACAGATGAGGTGCTTCGCGACTCCGGCCTCGCGGGTCAACCCGACGAGACGCGGCATCAACACATCACCCGTAAGGAGAACGGCTGCTACGAGATCGTTGACTCGCTCGTGGTCCCCTTCCGCTTCGAGACCATGCGTGCTATTATGTGGGATGCCGTCGTCCGTGTTCATGCTCGAGCTGACCGAGTGTCCTATCCATCTGTGCGCGATCCGAGCAACACGGTAGCCGTGAAGTTCGCGCTTCAGTGCCGACCGCGTGATGGCGACCACGAGAGTGAAAGCGGCGTCCCACTTGTGATCATCTTGGTACTCCGGCGATACGTGGAGCTGACTCGCGAGGTATTCGTGTGGCGAGCGTTCTCCGAGGGAATGGGCGCCGTTGCGGGCCTCAGCTCGGACGAAACGGGATGGAGCATCGCGCGCGGAGCTTCAATGTCGCACGACAGTTCGTTTAGTGCAGACGCAACAACCAATCAGACAGTGGTGCGGCTCCACACAATCCGCGTGCATCCCCTGGACTCCAGCAGTGATGACACTAGTGGTGCAGCAGCAACAGGTGCGGGGAGGATTACCGCCCTTTTCCCAGACGAAGACATGTTTGCCAAGCTGATCGCGAGTTCAGCCGACGAAGACGGCGAACTGGTCTCGCGAGTAATGGAGAAGTTCATGCTGAGTAACGCGAGCGTTGAGGATAAAGTGCAAAGCGGCTAATCGATCGGTCGATGTGCAATTCTCTTCAACTCTCCGATCAACTACGCAAGAGAAGAAGTGACTCCATCTCTTGGTAAATCATGCTCACGTCGTCCTTGTACGACTGGATAACGATTTTCGTAAACTCCTGTACATCATGGATAGAGAAAGCGCCACTGCCGCACCTCGGGACCATCCGCACGTGAACCGCATGACTGCATATTTGTCGTCACCATCTTCGCCCTTGGTACCTCGCTCGACAGTGACCCACGCGGTTTCCTCTGTGTACAGCCCATCAAACACCCACTCTCCCTCCGTTATACCTCGCCACACCAGCACTAGACGGTCAGGTTGACTCGCTGTGTATTTGCGCACTGCGATCTTCACCTTGATGAATGTTGGCTCACGTGAGGGCATGGAGAGAGACGAACGAAGCCATGCCTTGACAGCGAAAGTGCGCTTCGGTCGGTCAACGTCTGAGTGTGGGCTTGGATCGCTCCAAGAGCCGCCAAGATGCTACGTCCCCTCGATATGCCATTGGACCCAGGCGCGCCACGCAGCATCGACGACGTGCTCGAACTCAAACGGAAGCACACACTCGTCCACGAGCAAAGTCAACGGTGAGGTTGTCGACAGCGGAGCGACCCGGTCATCCAAACCACCAATGAGGTCGTGGTGCTTGAGGGTGTAACACTTCTGGTCGGCCAAGCCCGCGGGTGTCGACTGCGGTCGAGACGGTGAAAACCCACGAGCGGGCAGCACAACGTCCACCTCAGCAAACGCCTCGTCAAGCTGCGCGACCATGCACTCGAGTGTCACTCTGTCCATGGAATCTAGCGGCGATTGATGGTGCATCGCTGGTTCTTCTAGCTGCTGTGCCGGCCGTCTAGTTCACTGGAGAGCTTGGATACGCGATTGGAACTCGCTGATGATTTGTGAATGGCATTCCAGTGCTAGGCGGAGCTTCCGATTCTCGCTCTCGGCCTGCAGGCGCTGCGAACGGTTCGTACGCGTCGAGAGCGCGTCAAGGCGGGCCGAGAGCTCTAGAACCTTCGTCCGCAACTCACGCAGCTCTCGACGCTCGCGGTCGCGCGTTGGATTCGCGATCTTCTTGTGCATTGCCTTCCTTCCATTGACGCGCTCGGTCTGAGCGGCGTCATTTACGCATTGCGAGCTCCAACGAGTTCCGGCTTGGGAATGGACGTGACAGGTTGAAGTGAGAGACTGCTGAGACTGACTGAATGGCGGGGACGCAGAGTTGTCGGAACGACCGGGAGGACTGCGAGGCGGAGATTGCGGCGTGATGGAAGGCAGAGCCGAGTCCTCATTAACGCCAAGCGCCGTCAGCAGCGCGTTGGCGTCCGTGAGCGTCAAGGGCTCCATCATAGACTCTATGCTCCTCAATCGTACAGTGCTGCTCGTCTCAAGCCTTTGCAATAAAGAGCAATTATAAAATGACATTGGATTAGTTTTTATCAGCAAAACTACAATTATCACGTTTGATTTACGTAAAGTAATAGTGTCAACAAATATGAATTATAATAATTTATAATATTTAATATGTAAATATATCATAATTGAAGTAAAAATAATCAATTCGCTGTACATTGTCCTTCCTGTGTACAGTCTCGCCATTTGCATCCTGCCTGCACATCACCTCCGACCATCATCGCCATCGTCGAGCTCCATGACGTCGCCCCCGTCTCCCGTCGCCGCCTTATAACGAACGAAGCGTGCTACGTGATTGCCATGGATCACGCGGCAACGGGCGGGCAGCTCGCGCTGGACGAGGCAGACGCACTACTGGCGGCGCTGGAGAGCGGCTCAACCCACAGTCTACTGCCGCCGCTGCCGGACCCGCCGAGCGACCCACTCTCTACAGGCTCCGCAGTCGCTTCAGGGCCGTCCTCCGCGTCTAAAACGGCCGCCAAAGACGACGCCAAGGACGACAGCAAGGGTCCCGGCACGACGATCACACTGTCCAAGCGGGAACGAGAGCGACGAGAGCTGTTGTTCCTGCGCACGCACTCGACGCAGCTCGCCTCGCAGCTGGAGGCGCTGCGCTCGTCGATCGCCTACGGCCGGCGGCTGAGCGCGCGGCAATCGATCTGGCGGCATATCGCGCGTCGGCATCTATCCGACCGGCGGCGCTCGGAGCGCGAGAACTCGCGGCTACGCGTGGAGCTCTCGCGGCACGTGCGATTCGCCCGCGAGCTGCAGCTCAAGGCAGCCAACAGCTTCGATGGCGAGCGTGCCAGCAGCAAGGCCGACAGCAAGGAGCGACGCCCTCCGTACACGCTGGAAGACCGCGACCGCATGGTGCTGGAGCAGCTCGTCTCGGAGCTGGACCTCGCCTACGGGCTTATCGACACGATGTTCCCCGAGCGGGAGCGCGCATCCGCCGCAGACGCCGTGGGCGCCGTCGGCTCCACATACTACAGCATCCGCAAGACACAACTACTGGAGACTGACAGCGGCAGCCCAACGAGCTCCCCGTCAACCGGCGCTGAGCTGGCATGGGTGGAGCTGCGCGACGCGCGCGTGATCCCGTTCGACTTCCGGCTCGTGATCGACGCCGTGTGGCGCTCCTGGGTCGTGTGGCACCTCGGAAGCTCCAACCTGGACACTGGCGCCTGGAGCTCGAGCTGCCGCTACCACGGCGTGGACCGGCCAGAGCACACGCTGGCGCTCAAGTTCCGGCTGCGCAGCATTAAGCCCAACCAGTCGCCGACCTTCCTCCACGAAAAGGTGACCGTCCGCCGGTATCTCGAGCGCGACCGGCTCGTGCTGGTCTGGCGGTGCATGTCCGAGGGCGAGCAGGAGTTTGCTGGCCTGTCGACCGACGAGACCGAGTGGGTCATCGTCGAGCGTGCCGGCCTGAGGGGTCCAAGCGCCAGATCGACCGAAGGACCCGAGTACGCCGTGATCCGGTCGTGCGTCCGGCTGATACCAACGAGCGTGAGTGCCAAGGCGACCACCCGGGACAGTAGGACGTTCACCAACCTCGTGATCAAGTCATACGAGGACGACGCTAACTTTGCGCTGCGGGAGATGGAGTCCATGCTGCTGCGCGCCGCCTCCAAGCCTTGAGCGGAGGGAGGCCGGCGGTGGTATAATGCCCACTGGCATTAGGTTGAAGGCGGATGTGGGTCAAAGTTGTAATCATCAGATAATCGCGTTATTTTCGAGTCAAAAATACTTTTATACTGTTCCGTACCAAAATCCATAGTGGAAGGCACGTGCAGGATAAAAGCACAACTATACTATCGAGCAGTCCAATGCGCGCGGCTTTCAGTGACGATGTCTCTTCGAGCGGCTTAGCGGATATGCAGGCGTCCAGGGTGCAGCTCCCGCCGGTGTCTTTGCTGCTATTCGGCCGGCTGCCTGCGTTGCCCACGCTGCCCGCGTGGAGCGCGTTGGCAGCGGCGTTAACGCTACCTTCCCCGCTGACAGAGTGCGAGCCAGCAGTCGCGCCGCCCGCCTCAGGTGACGCAGCGACGGACACGCGGCTCGTGACGCGCTGGGAGCGGCCGCCGCCAAAGGACATGAAGGCGAACTTACGCCGCAGTCTGCACTGCGGCCGCGATAAGCGGGAGATAATGTTCCTGCAGGCGTACCGCCACGAACTGGAAGTCGAGCTCGAGTGGCTGCATCGGGCACGGGCGAAGCGATTGGGAGAGCTTGACCATTGCCAGCAGCATTACCTAGCGAAAGAGCAGCGGCTGGTCGAGCAGTTGTGCTGGCGCGCGCTGGCGCTGTTGCGACGGCGAGAACGCAAGCAGTCAGAGCAGGAGAGTGCTCGATTGCGCGCGCTCTGAGAGTCGCAGCTTCGCCTCGCGGCTCAAATGGAGCAGATCGCCTCCATCACGCGGAGCGTGGGCCCCGTCTATGGCATCACGTTCAGCGACGCGGACTCGGACGTGTTCGCCGCTCTTCTCAACGATCTGGACAGCGTTTACCGGCAGAGCGGCAGCATGCTGGATGAATCGGGGCTCCAATATTTGCCCGAAAGGCCCTTCCATCTCATCCGACAGGAAGGCGACATTGAAGTACCAAGAAGCACTGAGGTGGCGACTGCTGAGCTGATGCGCTCAATGTTCGAGACGGTGCAGGAACGGATGTTTAGGGCCATAATAACTGCGATCCTGGTGCGTGGCAGTTCGCGCTTCGACGTTGGAGAGCCAACCGGCGGAGACACGATCGTGTTGAAAGTGCGCGTTCTGCCGCGAGATACGGCGAAGGGCAACGGAGGCGTCGACATATTTTTTTGTCACGTGGAAGTACATGATCGATCCGGGCCGCGCGGTGTATGTGTGGCGGTCTCTGATGGTTGGCGACGAATGAATGTCGGGGATCGTAGAGACCGAGTCAAGCTGCTGCGCCGTGTCTCGGTCACAACACAAGGCAAGTCGCAGCTTCATCTGGAGAGTTCGCCGACTGGAACTGATGACGTGGACGCCTATGACGCAAGGAGATGCGGACTAGAGCAAGTTCTTGGACATGTTCAACCATCTCTCGCTGACTGAAGTCGCGAATGACATTAACAGCGTTCTACGCAACGTCGACAGTCGCTCCGGATAACATAGCATGCTTATATATCTAGTCGGGAACCCAATTAATGACTTTGCAAGCGCACCACACGAACTTCATAAAGAGTCTGAGCAACTGCTCGACTCCTGACCGCTTGGACCTGCATCTCGCACTGCATTACACAAACTTACCCCACCGGGCATCATGTTGCTGACCACGATACCTTGGCATTCCTTCTCTGACGTCTTCCTTCATCTGCCTCTCCAAAAGAGGTAACCCAGGCACTACCCCACTTGGCACCCCACTTGGCGTGGCACCGCTTTCTCTAGTTTGTGTGGTGTTTTCGGTCATTTGGCCTGCTCTCCGCAGATTCTGCATCGTTCTGGTTAACGGTGGCCTTCGATAGTCTGCGATCGTGCTGTCATGAGGTTCACTCGTGCAGCTTCACAATCAGCATGAAGAAGGCGGAGGTGGATCGTTCATTGCTGCCTGGACGCTGTCACTCAGGTAGGTGGTCATGACAGTGGCGCTATCAAGCCAATTGCTGTGACTTAATGATCAGAATGGTCTAAGCATTTATAATATTTTTTTGACGGTCATGACATGAATGCGTGATTCGATAAAAAGTTTTTTTTGAAATGTCGCATAATTGTAAAACGGAATGTTTGTAAATGTGTTATTTTACACTGTAATATAATATAGAGCAACGAAAAAAAAAAAAAGAAGAAAAGGTATAACTTCGTTAGTTTGGCCAATAAAAGGAATACAAGTGAGTGTCACTAATCTAATCGCAATCTATACAACTGATGTAGTCTAAAAGTCATCTACAGAAGATCAAGCGTAGCGTGCAACATTGTAAGACTAGGATAAAACCCTCAGGCTCAGCTTCGAAGGTCATACACAGCTTGATGCGAAGCGAAGCCTTTGCACCAAGGCCATAACCTTCGTCTTGGACGCCTTCCCTTAAGGGTTAAGGGTTTTAGGATATTAGAAAACAGTTTTAAAACAAATCAATAATTGTATTCATTGTATTCATAATTCCTGGTAACTTTAAGTACGTTCCAAAAAAATAACTAGAAAAAGAGTAGATCAATAAAAAATGGTCAGAAAAAAATGACACAATCAATTTTTGGCTCGGTTTTGTCTTCGCCTGTATCTTATTTTAGCCACAAATGTTAAGGTATACCTTTTATTGGTTGCTATTCTATAATACATTTACTTCATATTATAAAGTAAATATATATATATATATTTTATTAGATATCATGAGTAAGAAGAATAAAGCAATTTTATAAATAATAATAATAATAGTGTTTTAACAATTTGACAAAAAATATATTATTATTATTTACTGTAAAGAACGAGGAATTTACCGTTCTATACAATGAATAGTCTAATTATATTTAAAAAAAGTTCATCAGTAAGCTTTTCTAAATATTTTGCTTAACTTTAGCAAAAAAGCTACATGTTGTGCAAATCAATCGAATTACTTGTAAACTGAAATCGAGACTGCCCCGGTCTTGTCCCCAGCCAACACCATCCCAATCCCCACCAATGCCGAACAGCTCCACTCGTCACTGCTAAAGAACGTGCACGAGCAAGCGCCATGTCGGGACCACATCGAGCACCCAGCCGTCAACCGCTACATGAAGATGAGGAACACTGCGCCCTCGACCCGCTGGTATCTTTGCCCTCCTCCACATCTCCAGCCCTCGATCAACCAGAGGCGTGTCCTCTGTCCCCGGTGACCGGCGATGGAGATGAAGACTTGGGCTCGCTCTCCCTCTTCCCATTCGACGGGAGCAGCCAACTTGACGGCCACGGCTTGGCGCACGTTGAGTCGGACGAGTTCCCGATCGGCGGTGGCGACGGTCTGTCGTCGCTACTGTTCCAGGAAGACGTCGACTTCGGCGCCAGCTTCTCCCCTGGGGTCTCAAGTACTGCTGCGGCGCACCCGAAGGCGACGACGACCGAGGAGAAGAAGATCGTAAGAGAGAAGGCGCTGGCGGTCAAGCGGCGCCGCGCACACCGCGAGCGCGTCAAGCACCAGCTACACGAGCTGCGCAAGCAGATGGCGGAGCTGTCGGCGCACCTGCAAGAGCTGCAGGCCACGCACGGCGGCCGCATGAACGACCGCGCCACGCGGCTGCGCATCTGGAAGAGCATCGCCTCCCGCCAGGAAGAGGCGCGCTCGGCCGCCGTCGCGCAGAACAGGAAGCTGCGCGCGCAGGTGCTACATCGCCAGACGCAGCTTCGCAGCCTGTTCAGCGTGCTTGAGAAGCGACCTGGCTGTGCGGATCGTGCTGGCAGTGAGAAGCCGTGGCTGCACTCGGAAAACCCGACCTCTCGCGTGCTAGAACCCGCCGACTCGTCGCTCTTCGACGCCTTCCTGGAAGAGCTGGACGCGGCATACGCGCAGACGGACGAGGTGCTGCGCTCGTCGGGCCTCTCCAGGCTCTCGGATCAGATCAGCAGCCAGAAGGTGACGCGTAAGTGGGACGCCGAGCGCGGGAGCATGGTATTTGAGCTCGTGGACTCGCGCGTGCTGCCCTTCAACTTCGTGCAGACGCGGTCCGTGCTGTGGCAGTCGATCGTTCGCGTCCACTGCCGGAATCCCCAGGAGATCTACTCCCGCGTCGCGGACCCGGGCAACACCATCGCGGTCAAGTGCAGCGTCGACTGTCAGGTGCGCAGCAAGAACGTCACCGCGCCGCTCGTCGTTTACCTGGTGCTGAGGAGGTATACAGAGATCGATCGGACCGTCCTCGTGTGGCGAGCACTGTCCGAGGGGCGAGGGGACCTCTCGGGCCTCTACTCGGACGAGACAGGGTGGACAGTGCTTCGTCCGAGGACCGGCAGCAGTGTCGCCGGCGACGGCGCCACGACGATGGAGACGTGCACACACTTCGAGCCCATCTGCTCCAGTGCCGGCGGAGCGAGCGGCACCACCAGCACCAGCAGCGGTGTGTCGGATACAGACCTATTCACGTCGCTGCTGGTGAACACGGTCGACCAGGACAACCAGGACATCACGCACCTGATGGCCGACCTGATCCTGAAGGACCTGCTCGCGCCCCACCTGTCACTCGCCGACTCGCTCACGGATAGTGGCGCACCGTAGAGCCCTCCAGATGCGATGCGCCCAGTGCATTAGTGTGTCAAAGCTGTTTGATGTTGATGCCAGTTGCAGTGGGGTCGCTGCGACTGCTGATTGTGTAGGTAATACAACCACTTCGAAGACCTCTGATCGCACTGCTGGTTGGTCTCGCACTTCGACGCAAGCTGCAGGGCTCACACCGCACGGAGCGTCTGACATTACGCCTCGAGCCAATGTCATCATGATATGGCGTGGTTGATGATACCATGCTGCACGTGGTGGAAGCGCGTTGTACTGGAAAAAAGATCCAGAGGAAATGTCTTCAATTAATAGCCAATAAAACGCACGAGCATTAGTGTCTAGTATTTATAACCAATCATAAAGCCACTTGGCGAGCAGTGCACTTCTCAATATCGACAGTCTCACGACGTATTTTTTCAGCACTCATGCTGTCGCTGGAGGAGGCGGACGCGCTGCTGGCGTCGCTGGGCGTCGACGAAGCCGCCGCGTCGCTCCTCCCGCTAGACGTGCCATTCAATGCTCCACTTGGTCCCGGTAGCTCCGACACTGCGAGCAGTAGCGGCGAGTCGTATGGAGTTCCAGCCAGAGGAGCAACGCCGCCGTCCGGCCAGAAGAAGCGGAAGAAGCAGTCCAACACGCGGCAGCGCGAGCGGGCGGAATTGCAGACTCTGCGCCAGCACGCGATCGAGCTGTCGAGCCGTCTCAATTCCCTGCGCGCGTCCATCCTTCTCCCGCGACCGCTGGAGGGCCGCCAACTCGTGTGGCGCCACCTCGCACGCCGCCGGCTGGCCGACCGCCGGCGTGCCGAGCAGGAAAACGCGCGCCTGAGACAGCAAATCGCTTTTCAGGCAGCGATGGCGAAGTTGTGGCGAGACAGGTTCAGCGAGGAAGCGAGGGACGAGGAAGACCTGGCGTACGCGCTCGACGACGATGACCGGGCCGCCTTGGATGCCCTGGTCGCGGGTCTGGACCCCGCCTACGCGCTCGTGGACGCCGTGTTCTCCGAGTGCCACGGCGAAGCAACTACGCGTCTAGGCAAGGTGCAACGCCGAGACCGTAGCAACAAGGTCTGGGACGCCCAGTTCGTGCAATTCAAAGGTGATGGCGCTGGTACTCGAACGAATTCGGCGCCCGCAGTTGAACTTCGAGACGAGCGGGTGCTGCCGTTCGACTTCCAGCTCGTGGTGGATGCGGTATGGGAGTCGTGGCGCATGTGGCACGTTGGCGGGTCCAGCAGTATCAGCGGGTCGTGGAGTTCCAGCCACCAGTACGCAAGCATCGACCGTCCGGAGAACACGTTCGCGCTCAAGTTTCGTCTGACCTGCGCCGGCCCCGACCGCTCTACACTATTCTTGAACGAGAAGCTTGCCGTTCGCCGGTACATGGACACTCCGGATCGGCTCGTGATGGTGTGGCGAGGAACGTCTGAGGGTGAGCGCGCTCTGTTTGGTCACGGGAGCGACGAAACCGGCTGGGTCGTCGTCGAGCGCGCGCCTCCTCCGAGTGACTCGGCTGACGGCGTGCGGGAACAGGCTTTGATGCGGTCGCACGTGCGCATGGTCCCCACGGGCGTGGGCATTTGCTCTCCCAATGAGTGGAGCAAACTTGCCAACTTGGTGATCAAGTCGTACGAGGAAGACGTGGGCTTTATCTACCGCGAGATGGAGACGCTGCTACTACGCACCTCGCGTGGTCAGGAATAGGGGCATGGAGAGCACAGTCGACATCGATTTATTACTATTAAACCAAGTAGTTTACACCTAGAGAACGCAATGCTGACTCGACAACCGCTTCATGGTTTGCGAAGTGTAGACTCTGAAGCGGAAGACGCCGACAGAAGTCGCCCCATGTACCGATAGATGAAGCTAAAGTCATCCTGACACGACTTGGTCGAGGTGCTCGCCAGTATTTGCTCGCAGCTCTGCGCGGTGAAGCTGTTTGTAGTCGGGATCACTTGACCATACAGTCGAATCCGCACTCGTCCACTGCGAGAAGCATCATCGCCCGCTGATGGTGTAGCGAGAACTGCAGGTGGTGGTGTGTCGACACGTGCAGCCTGCTGCTCCACCACGATCCACCCGAGCTCGACAGTCCGAGAGCCTATCAACTCGACTTCGCCATCGTATGTGCCCAGCCAGACGACCACAAACCTACCCGGTTCGATGTACCTCCGGACGACAACTTTCTCGCTGAAGTACACTGGTAGCCGCGAGCGCACCTCGCTCTGAAGCCGGACGCGGACCGCGAACGTGTGCTCCGGCCGCTCCACACCCGGGAAGCTGCGACTGGTGATCCAGCCAGTCTCCTCGCTGTTGGCACCAGCATGCCAGGCAGTCATAGCCCGCCAGGTAGCGTTGATCACGCTGTAAAAGTCGAACGGGAACTCGCGGTCGTCGTGGAGCTCCGATCCCGGCAGGTGCACCGCCCCGCCGTCCGCGATCTCGGCGCCCATTGACTCAAGGAAGCGGTCCACCGCCCGAGCGCACTCGACGCGCTTGGCGGCGTCGTCCTCGGGGAACGCAGCCGGCATCATGTCGTAGATGCGGTCGATCCCTCGCGCGAGTCGCTGCAGCACGACCTGGTCCTCGTCGCTGAGCAGGTAGTGCGGGTTGTGCAGGTTGGCTGTGAACTGCGCCGACATACGCGTGATCAGCTTGCGGGACAAGCGGTGCTGCATTGCCATTTCTTCACGCAGACTGCGGTTCGTCTGCTCAGCCTCGCGTCGGAGAGCGAGCTGCCGGCGAGCAACGTACCGCAGCACCGCCTGTCGCCCGCGGACGTTCCCGGGCGACGCGATGGAGACGCGAAGAGCGCTCAGACGGCTCTCTAATTCCTTCTCAGCCAGTCGAAGGGCTCGCAGTTCCGCCACCTCTTTGTCACGCGTCGGTGTCGAGCTACGGCTCCTATTCGGCGTCTTCTTCTTCGTTGGCGGCTCAATCACCGAGATGGTATCGATGGAGCTGCTTGTCGAGGAGTCAGGCGCCAATTCCGAGGCCTTCGGACGCGGAGAATGCGCCTCTGGAGGCCCCACGGGATCCTGCAAAGCCACTAGTAGCGCCTCGACGCCCTCGTGCGAGAGCTCCATGCTCAGCGTCCTCGTTCTCTTTGTCTTGGAGCCTCGGCGAGGCGGCCATCGTCGAGCATCTCCCTCATCCCTACACCTTGAGAAGATGGTAGGTTTCAGAACGAGTGACGAGCAGACGGTATCAGCTGTTTGATAGGTTGAAATAGAGAAAAGCTGCTTAATGGAGAGTTATGATTCGCTGAAAATGAACTAAAAGAGAGCGCACTTCATCCACACCACATGCCTCTGACATGCATCATTCAACGCATGAACATGCTGCTCTTTGATCCCCCAATGCATCCAACGATAGAGATATCCATACAACCATGTGAGGAGTGTATAGTAATACTTGCCCACGTTGACTACGCGGGCACTTCCGTTAGGAGCAGGCCGTCCATCAGTCGCGAGATGGCGTCTCCGTCCTCGTTGACCGAGCTGATGACCTTGGAGACGAACGACTCGAGGTCGAGCGCTCGCCCTCGCCTCTCGGGAGCGTCGAAAACCAGCGGGGTCATCAAGACGAAGGTGTTCATCACAGTGCCGCCCTCGCTGTCCATGCTGAAGCAGCAGCCACTCGGCGCCGGACGTAGGACGCTCCACCCCGTCTCATCCGTCGACACGCCGGCCATAGAGCCCTCTTGTCCCTCGGACAGCGCTCGCCAGACGAACACGGTGCGGTCGTTCTCCACGTACTGACGGATCACGAAGGAGCAGCTCATGCATAGAGCGTCACGCGCATTGCCGTAGAGGCGATAGTGCACCGCGATCGTTCGATCAGGATGCTCGATAGCGTCGGTTTTCAGCAGTCCTGGGTCCATTGCGTACACCTGCGCCATCGACTGCCACAGCGCGGGGGTTGCCTTGGAGTACGCGAACGGCAGCACGAAGGAGTCCACAAGCTCGAACAGTTCACTTCGAGTCGCTCGGTCATAACAACGCGTGACGGAGTGGCTCCACTGATCCTCAGGTTCGCTTGAGAAGTGGCCTCGCTGTAGCATCACCTCGTCCGTGCGAGCGTAGACCGCGTCCAGCTCCTGCGCGAAGCCGATCAAGAGCGAGTTGTTCTGGAGATCGCCGCGGGGTGACCGACATTGTGCGGCAACCGACTGCTTGAATTCCCAGTAGTGTCTAGTGGAAACATTTGCGAGGTCCCCCAGCAGCGCTGTGTTGCGCGCGATCTTGCGCTTGAGCTGCTTGTTGAGTTCCTCCGCTGCCCGACGGCGCTCTTGATGGCGACTCGCGAGCTTTCTCCACGCCTGTGTGAGCGTTTTACGGTCGCTGCCTGGACCGGTCGACGCCTGCGAGTTCTCCAGCGCGCGCAGCTTTCGCTCGAGCGCCGCCACCTGCGCGATCAGCTCCTGCAGCTCCTGCTTGACGCGCTCTCGGTGCGTCCGCTTCCGTTTCGCACTCAGCTCTCGCTGGCGCTCCCGCTTCTCTACGAGCCGCGCAGCAGATTCGCCTTCTCCATGATCCTGCAGCTGGTTATCTCGTTGTACCGCGCTTCGACCAGCTTCCAGCGCATCGCCGGCGCTCCTATCGCAGCTCGTCGTAGACGTAGCGCTTAGGCTCTCGTCTTCACGAGCGCTGTCCGCTTCAGATTCGAATCGCACGGGCTTGCCGACCTGGAAGACGGGACTCAAGCCGCCGAGCAGCTCGTCCGCGGCGTCGCTGTTGCCCCTGAACGCCAGCAGCTCAGCCCAGCGGTCATTCGCGTCGTCCATTGCGCGTTGCGACACTCTTGATGGCAGCGGTAAAATTCCAGCCTCGCACGTCAAATACCTTCGGAGCTGCTCGAATTTAATAGTAAAATCAAGTCATTTGAGATGGACGTGTCGTAATTGCGGCGGTAAAATACGCTGACAGTCATTGGGAGAGTCCCATTTGACGACAGTAGCGCTTGTTCAACACCCCGAGAGATGCCGATCGCGCTGGTGGAGGACCCCGAGGCATTCGACGCCGCCCTGGCGCTAGTCGAGGAGCTCGGAGGCACTGCCGACTTGTCGGAGGGTCCCTTTGCGCGTGAAGGCGATGTCGCTGCGCTCGCTCCCAATGACGACGACGGCGAGCTGCTGACGGCGTCGCTCGTGGCGGTCGAGCTACCGGCTCTGGACGCGGATGCCTCTCTGTACGACCAGCAGGACCTCTCTGGGTGCTTCGAGTCGACGGACGGGTCTCTCGTGTCGTCCGTCGACGGCAACGACTCGAGCTACAGTGCCACAAGTGAAAGTCGTGCGTCTTCTTCCTCCCCGGTCCAGACGCTCTCCCAACCGGCCAAGTGCTCCAAGAAGAAGGCGGCGGTGAAGACCAGGACGTACAACCCAAACCGGGCACGGGACGAGGAGAAGAAGGAGTTGACGTACTTGCGGACCAAAGTCGTGGAGATGGAACAGAAGCTCAAGGCGATGCAGGACGCCCAGCGCGCCAAGCAAGCGGTCGTGGCAAGCCCCTCTCATCGTTTCCCGCAGGCTATCACGGAGTCGGGCAACTGCCAGGAGCAGTCGCTCTCTACTAGCTCCGACTGCGCGCGCAATGTGTGGAAGGAGATGGCGAGCCACCAGCTCGAGCAGCGACTGCAGTCGGAGCGCGAGAACCGGCACCTCAAGGCCACCCTCGAGGCTCAGATTAAGATCGCCAAGAGTCTCGAGAAGCTGCTCCAGAGTCGCGCCACCGCCAGCGTACGTGCCATCCCTCAGTTTGTGTCTGGTAGAGAGCCGCGCCCAACGATGGCTAATCAGCTCGTGATGCACTTCTGCAGGCGATGGAGTCGTTCGGGAACTCGACGCGGTCGCGTCGCATCTACGCGCCTGGGTCCGATCGCTCGGCCGCCTCCCGGTTCCAAGAGCTTCTTGGCGGTGTGGATGAGTCGTACAACGAAGTCGACGCACTCTTCCGCGCCAACGGACTGGCCACCATGGAGACGTCGTTCCGCGACGCCCAGATGCGCGAGGACAAGGATGGCGGGCTGTACATGGAGATCTTCGCCAACAAGGTCTTGCCGTTCGGCGTCCGCGATACCGGACACGCCGCCTGGCAGTACTTTGCGCACTCGATGGAGCACCTTCCCTTCCGCCTCATGTACCAGAAGGACCCGCAGGTTCGTCAAGTGCCTGGTGTACATGCTGAGGTCTTCGTTACCTGACCTGATCGTGATTGTATGTTGGTGCAGAACCTCGAATGCACGGACGACACGGTCGTGCAGGGCTTCGGCATGGAGTTACACGCGAACGGCACTAAGGCCGACTTCCGCGTGAAGCAGATCCTCCGCCGCTTCGTCGAGGACGAGCGCGAGGTGATTGTGTGGCGCTCGTTCATTGACCCAGTGGAATTCTCGGGCGAGCCGCTGTCGGGCGCTGAGTTCTTGGAGAAGGGATACATCGTCATCAAGCGCGCCAAATCGTCGTCGACGGGGGACTTTTCGCTGCTCCAGTCGTGTTTCATCGTCACGCCCGAGCTGCCGATCCGCAGCCTGAACGAGGGCGCGATCACTGGCGCATTGACCGACTTTGTCCTGAGCGGCACGGCCGCCACGATCGCCGCGAGCCACCAAATGATCGAGAACATCCTGTTCGACCAGGTCATGAAGGCGCGCAGCCGCGTCTGAGTGGAGGGAGGTGTCGGGGCCGGTTGATGTCTTGGAGTTGGAGCAGCAAACTCGCTTGCTCAAATTCGTTTCGCAGCTTTATCCCGAAGCCCGTTGCATAGCGGTGGTAAGCTGGCAGATGCACGCAATGAGAGAGGAGACGAAGTGCAATGTACTAGCAATAAACCCACCGTCGTTGATGCGTTTGCGCACTGTGTTTGGTTGAAGAGTGTCAACGATATTGAAGGCACTTGCAGGTTTTGCCGTCCAGATTCAACGGCACTTGCGGTGTTGGTGGCGAGAACGATCTCTGCCATTCGACTGTTAGACGATGGTCTACACGCTAGATTGCTCGTATTGAGGATGGTCAATGCTGTCGATCCCAACGTATCGCGGATCACATCGGTGTCAATGCGGTGATGTGTTCCTAATGCAGTGCAGTTGCATGGCGTGCAGGCACTTTGAGTTCGACAAGACAAGTCCACAGGGATCAGACACTTGCAGTCGTTCCCGCTATGGGCCAACAGGCGTTTAATGTCCTGTCATAAGTATCATACTAAGACCGTAAACTCTCACTAAACCCGATAAGAAGGTCATTTCAATGTGGACATCCGAATGAAGAAGGTCTTGTCCGGGATGAGATGCCTTGTCGGTCACAACCGACTCGACTTTCGTTAGCAAGCCCGACGATGGAGTTGGACGCGACAGCAAGGTCTTGGAGGCCGCGCTCGCGTCTGTAGATGACGCCTCCACTCACTCGGTAGTGGACCTCGACGTGTCTCCGCTGCCTTGGACGCCGCTCCAGTTCCCAGCGAGTGATCTCGCGACCGAGTATGACCGGTTCTCACCGCTCGGTGCCGCCGCTGCGTCGCCATGACCGATACCAGCGATTTCATCGGCGGAGACTTCGCTCATACGGCACTTGGTGGTCGCACGGACTAGTCTTCGAGTGGTTGGCTCGTGCCATCGTGCAGCTCCACTGGAACCAGCTCTAACGGCGATTCCACCGCAGAGGAGTCTGGTCCGAATGAGCCGACGGGGCCACCCACGACGGACAGCACGACCAGCGCCTCAGTTACCTCGAAGTCGACAGCAAGTGCCAAGCGAGCAAAGGTGAGAATGGTCCCAAAACGAACCCTGGGGTACAATCCAAACCGCGTGCGTGAGGAGCAGCGCAAGGAGGTGCTGGCATTACGAGCTGAAGCCGCAGAGCTCGAGGAGCAGCTGGAGATTCTTCGCGGACTCCGGCCTCATCGAGACGCTACGGAGCAGAACAGGCCGCGCAGTGCAATCGCGTTGCCAGCACTTAGCGCCGGCCTTGCCGCCTCCAACGTATGGAAGGCGCTGGCGCAGCGCCAACTACAGAAGAGCATGGCGTCGGCGCACGAGAATAGCGAGCTTAGGTCAGCGGTGCAAGTTCGTGATCTTTTGGTAATTCTTCGTATCTAACGTCCATTGTCTGACGGTGCGATCGATAGATGACTCAAGCCGCTTCTATCGAGCAGGCGCTCCGAATTCCCGAGCTGGCTGGGTACGAGTTGGATCCGGCAGCGGTCAAACGCCTCATGTCGGGTGCAGCAAAGTGCTACCAGGAAGTGGATAGTGTGTTTCGTTGCACGAGCGTCGACGTCTCCAGCGCGTCGAGCTTCAGCGCGCCAGGGATCCAGCGCGATTCGTCTGGGAACCTGTTCACACGGGTGTTCGGGAGCAAGATTCTGCTGTACACGGTTGATACGGCAGGCACGGCGGCGTGGACGCACTTCTTCGTTTCTGTCCGGCCGAGCGCTCGCTGCTTCATCGACGAGGTAAGCAGCGATGGATACTTTCACTGCCCTAGTTGGGTCCTGTGCTTACCCCTTCATTTGTGCATGACTACCAGATCGTACAGGCTACGGACAACGTGGTATTGAGTCGGTTCGGCACCGAACTCCACAAGAACGGGTCCAAGATGATCGTCTTCGGGTGGCAACTCAAGTGCCGGTTTGTCGAAGCCGATCGCGTTGTGATCGTCTGGCAGGCGCTGACGGATCCATTAGAGTTCAATGGACACCGCGTCACAGGAGCGTCATTCGAAGAGCAGGGGCTGTACGTGGTGCACAAGCCGCCTCTTATTCCCGACGGCTTCTCGATGCTTCGGACGTGCTACCGGATGGCGCCCACGTCTCCTCTGCAGTCGGTTCCGCAGGACTCGACGGGTTTCGCTTTGACCGACTTCCTGCTCAACTGGATGGTCACAACGATCCCCGTCAACCATGGGATCCTAGAGGATATTCTGTTCGAAGGATCGTTAACAGTCGGCGCGCGGGGCTGAGAGGACTTGGAATGGGATGAGGCGCGTTTCCATGTCGTGTTCGGCTCGCCAACGCTTGCCACTTAGCTCTGAGATCTGCGTAGATGCTGATCATTTCGTTCATCACCACAGCTCTGTCACGGCCCACCACTAAGTGTCAACAATCGTAAATCTTCATGCATTGTGTCATGCGCGAAGCATAAATCTGCTGATGCCTTGGAACATCAGCTGACTGTCGGAACGTGGCGCGAGAGGAAACAAGGGGCACGCAGGTATTTATCAAATCTACCTCAAAAGGCCTAATCGCGTGTGCTGTTCTACACCCGGGCGCTGTGCCACGCATAATGCACTTCCAAAATTGAGCTACGCAATTCCCATCGTGCTGGTACGCGACATGGAGAGAGCAGCCATTTCGTCCACCAACACATTTTCCATCGCTTGAGAGAGCTCTGCCGCTTCATTCGACGTTGATGACTTCAGTTTTTGAAGACATGCATCAAGCAGCGCACTAGCAGGAACGGACGACGATGAATGGAGCGGCCGTATCCGTGTGCAGAACTCAAAGGTGGTACTGAGGGATCGGCCGTCCAACTCGTTTTGTAGATCTCTTGCGGTGCCCCACCCTTCAAACGTTAAACTTGCGCCTGTCGAGGAGTTTGCAGTTGTCAGTTCTCGCTCTCTCGAGACTGCGCGCCACACAAACACCCAACGATCCTTCTCTTTCATGACCTTGACTGCGAAGACGCACTCGTACTGCGCCGCTGCCTTTGCACTACCAGCAAACTGGAACTTGACCGCAAATTCATAAACCGACCCTGGAAAAGGCAAAAACACGGGCTCGCACTCTCTTCCGAGCAGGAGCACCATCGCCTTGTGCATTGCGAAGATCGCGCCCGAAAGCGCGGACGGGACGGTTTGAGTCTCTGGGACCTCGAAGTTTTCTGTCCCTGAAGCGTGATTCCATTGTCGGCCGTGCCGAATGTTATGATTCACTCCAGGCCCTAGCTCCGCCATCTTGGAGTCGAGAAGGACTTCGTCAGCACAAGCATATATGCCGATCAACCCGCAGCGAAAGGCGTCAATAAGGCACCGATCGGCGTCATTAAGCGCCATCACAGGCTTCCGCTGTTGAGGAGACAAGAGCTCTAGCGTTCACTTCGACGGGAGAGCTGATATGCGTGACCGCACCATGTCGATAAACTGCAACGCAAGACCGTGGTGATGATGGATTTGTGTGCGTAACTCTCGGTTGAGATTCTCCGCCGCTCGACGCCGCTGCATCTGGCGGAGTGCGATAGCTTTTCAGCCAGCCAGCGTATGACCCGAAATAACACCATCGGCATTGTGTCGCTCCTGCATCGACAGAAGTTTATCGGCAAGCGCACTCGCCAAAGCGCGAAGCTCGCTCATTTCCGCCTTCTTTTTCACTCGATGCACGCGTCGCCTGAATGGCAGCAACCCGCCGCGCGAAGATTTCGCGCCCTGCTCCTGCTCCACAGCGCTCGCATTAGAGTCGTCGGTGTTCGTCGGAGCCATCCCTTCTTCACGTTCGTCGGCACCGACATCAAGCGCGGGGAGAAGCGCATCGCTGCCACCCGCAGCCAGAACATCGGCGCCTGCAACCGCGTCGGTCACCAAGCCAAGCCGGCCATCCTGAAGACTCGATGCGCAGTCTGCCTCCAGCAGCGGCGAATACTCGAACGGGCCAGCGGACAGCGGCGAGTCGATGACAAGCAGCAACGCCGCGACGTCGTCCAAGGACACTGGCGCCGCGGCGAACGCCTCCGCGGTTGCAGCGAGCACTGGGAGCTCGTCCATCTTGCTTTGGCCACTCGTTAGTTGATCACAGAACCAGTCTGGGGCTCCGAATTCCTGCGCGGCGTCCTCACGCGTGCGTCGATATCAGAGCGTGTGGTGTGATTCAGAGCATGATGCGGAGCTCGTTATGTTAGGGTTTGTCTATGGTTTTATTGTAAATTTACCATCAGTAGCTACCGAACGCGACGCTTTACACCGGACATACTTAGGAGAGGACACGAGGAGCTCATCAACGGAATGGAAATGGAAATGGAGCTCGGGGGCGATGCCGAGGCGCTCGAGGCCGCGCTCTCGTTCGTGGACGACACCTTCGGCCGCTACCACGCGGATTTATGCGGTGAGATTGAGGGTTTGTCACCCTCCCCGGTGCCCCTGCCGACGAACGCGGCATGTTCCGATCCGTTGATCGACATTCCGAGCGAGTTCGATGCGTTCTTGCCCTACGACGGCAACGATTCAGCCCTGCCGCTGACGTTCGACAGCGAGCTTCTCGACCTAGACGTCGACCTTGAGGGGACTGACAGCCAACTCGAGTGGGAGACCGCGCATCCGGTGAGTGTTTCCGTGGGCAGTGGGTCTGGAGGCGACTGCAACAATGGCGCGACCGAGTCGGACGAGCGGTCTTCACAGACGCGTTCGCCTGTCACTGGCGCTCCCATCATTACCCCCAACGAAGACCCTCCATCGATATCAAAAGCGACGGCCGTGCGGAGGAGAGGATCCAGTAAGAAGTCGCAGAAACGAAGCGCTCACTGCAATCCGAACCGCGCACGCGACGAGCAGCGCAAGGAGCTACGCCGACTACGGCTAGACGTCTCTGAGCTTGAAGAACAACTGAGGGTGCTGCAAAGCCACCGGTGTCACCTGCAGAGTTTTTGCATAAGCAGTGACTGCGGTTCATCCACCTTTGGAACGGCAAGAGTTGGCGTGGGCGGGTCGATCGCCTCCAGCGTGTGGGAGACGGTCGCGGAGCGCCAGCTACAGAAGCGCATGGCGGCGACACACGAAAACACCGAGCTCAAGTCAGCAGTGCAAGAAAACCAACTGACGATTATGCGGATGGCCAAGCTTCTTCGGAGCCACAATGCCGAGAAGGTGAGTGGAATGCTGTACGTGCTTAGCTATTAAGGTCATGTCTGACGGTACTGGATGCTTTTGTTATGTTGGTACAACAGGCGGCGCAGCAGTTTTGCATCGAGCGATCACACAGAATTTTCCAACTGGCGCAGTACGAAATGGACCCGAGAGTTGTTCAACGCCTCGTCGCCGGAGTGGACAGGTGCTACCGCGAGGTGGATAGCGTGTTCCAGCACTTCCAAAGCAATATCTCTAGCGTATCCGGCATTAGCGCGCCTGAGATGCGAGAGGATCCAGCCGGTAACCTGTTCCTACGGACGTTCGGCAGCAAGATTCTGCCGTACAGCATTGGAGCGACTGGGCAGGTGGCGTGGTCGCAGTTCGCCGCGTCCGTGCGGCCCACCGCTCGCTGCTTTGTCGATGAGGTACGTCCTGCATTGCTTGATTCGCTGCATTATATGGTTCGTAGGTATAACATCGCGACAACTGTGATAGATCGTTCAAGCTTCAAACAACGTCGTTGTCAGTCGATTCGCCACTGAGCTCCACATGGACGGCTCCAAGATGGCCGTGTTCGGCTGGCAAGTCAAGCGATACTATGTCGAAGCCGATCGCGTGATGGTCGTCTGGCAGTCGCTGATGGATCCGCTGGAGTTTAGAGACCAGCCTTTGAAGGGTGCTTCTTACGAGGAGCACGGGTTCTACCTGATCCACTGCCCACCGCAGATCCCGAAAGGGTTCTCGCTCCTTCAGACGTGCTATCGGGTGGCTCCAAGTACTCCGACCCGGACTGCACCGCAGGACTCGACGGCTCTTGCAGTGACGGAGTTCGTGCTGAACTGGATGGCGGCATCGATCCCTACCAATCACCAGATCCTCGAGGACACGCTCTTTGACCGGTCGTTGACGGCAAGCAGATGAGGTATGCTGGCTAGGATAACGGAAGTGCCGCGGGAGATTATGCGCGTCAAAGACAACGAGTTCAGAAGCAGATTTAGAGAGATGTAGTGATGTCCGGTGCGAATAGTCCTGTCTGCAGTTGCATTTGTTTGTTTGCGCAATACATTTCAAAAGAACAGAATGCCAATCAACATACTAGTCTAGACTCGGAAAAGAATGAGGAGTGTGTCTTTTACCTCATTACTCGACTTCTGCTTCTTGGGCTAGAGCAAAAGCGGTATGTGAGAAAAGCTGAAGCTTCCGAGAATCCTAGCATTTTTCTCGCGCCATTAACTCGCATTTTCAAATAAATAACCGATGGTCTGTCATCCGTTCACACGAGGTCAAGAGTTTTTTTTTTTCGTAGTGCCTAGGCTATTTTACCAAATTTTTCGAAAAAAAATACTAAAACGCAGTTTATTTTCTGCTGAATTTCGTCGTTGTGATTGCCACCTAGAATAGCATATCCAAGCGTTGATTTATCGAGTTGAAAAACAGAGTTTTTTGGGACTGAAAATCTGAATCGTAGCAACAACACATCACATTTCAGCCAATCAACAAAGCCTCAATTTTAGGGGACGAGTTATTAATATCTATCTAAATTTTATTAATTGCGCAAAAACAGCACAAGTTAACAAAACGACAGTACGTAATCCACTAGAGCAACAACGCCGCTGTCAACAACAGCGCTGTCGCAAGTCAGCGACAATGGCCGTGCGTTGCTCCGCCGAGAGTGACCAATGCGCGGGAGTTTGTAGTCGTTATGGCCGTGGTGTTTGATGACCTTGGCCATAACGCCCTGTAGCGTGACAAAGCAGTAGAAACATCACGCTTGTGCGGCAGGCGAGGTATGTTTGTAGGTTTAGTGGTGTTGGCGAAATTGCGAAGTGAAAACAGTAAACGAGAAGAACCGGTCGTTCATACATGACGTTCGGCGAGTGCAATGTGTCAACCGCACTGATTCTTTTGTGATGAGGCTACGTTTTCGGTGAGTAATGAATTAAGTTGATTTTTCGATGTTCCGACGAAAATTACGACACTCAGGCTCATTTTTACTTGTTGAGCACATCAGCTATCGGAAAAAGAATTATCCAATCGAAATGAACTGAGGTTTTATAAAATACCTCAACCCCGAATTCTTTATCAAGGCCAGAGAAGTACAAGACACTACAACCTGGACAGACGACGAGCTCATCAACAAGAAGAAAAAGTCGGTGACAAGACTTGTTTATTTGATTACCCAGAGCCCGGTGATGGAGCTCGACGCGGACGTCGACGCGCTGGCGGCGGCGCTCTCGCTCGCGGACTCCGACGCGAGCCACCACTTCCCTGTGGACCTGATGAGCTCGCTGCACTCGTTCGCGCCGACGGGGACGGTGTTTGCGCCGCTGGGCAGCGACGTTGAGGATATGTGGCAGGCACACGAATCCTCCTCGCTTTCGCTTCTCAACATCGCCTCGCAGACCAACACCGCGGACAATAGAGTATCACAATCGACGAAGCCGCAGGAGGAGGAGGGTACAGACTCGGACGGGCAGTCGCAACATTCATATGGGAGTGCGGCGGACGCGTCGCCTGCTCGGTTATCATCCAAGCCAGGGCCAGCGCGGCGTGTGCACGCAACTGAAGGAGCCAAGAAACGCGCGCTCAACTATAATCCGAACCGCGCAAGGGAAGAGCGCCGGAAGGAGCTTCTAGCTCTACGGGAAGAGGCCGCTACGCTCGAGTCGCAGCTCTCCACTCTTCAGAGTGTCGTCACCCACCAGAACACCCGCGGTCGATCCAAGCAAGTGCGGACTGCAGTCGGCGACTCGATCGCTCAGAGCGTATGGAAGGCGATGGCGAAGCGGCAGCTGGAGAAGAGGCTCGAGGTGATGCGGGAGAACGGCGACCTCAAATCGGCGGTGCGAACCAACTGCACGACGATCCACAGGATGGCCAAGCTTCTTCGCAGCTTCAACGCCGAGAGGGTACGTTGTCGCCGTCCCATTCATGATTGACTCTTCGTTGGCATATTCATGTTGGAAACATTTGCACTTCGGCAGGCTGCGGATAAGTTTTCGATCGCGCGCTTCCACCAACTGATGGAGTACATCGACCTGAAATTGGACCCGGAGCTTGTCGAGCGACTGATGGCGGGCGTCGCAAAGTGCTACCGCGATGTGGATAACGTGTTTTCAGACCCTCACGTCAACACATCTCAGGTGGTGAGCTTCAGCGCGCCCGAGATGCAGACGGATGCGGACGGCAACTTGTTCACGCGGGTGCAGGCCAGCAAGGTCTTTCCCTACGGTGTGCACGCGACAGGCATGGCGGCGTGGACTCAGTTCTCGCAGTCGGTCCGCCCGAACTCCCGCTGCTTCTTCGCAGAGGTAGTTGACTCCTCGCTAGAGGAAGAATTATTTACGTCTTGAGTCTGATGGCCCGTTGTTCTTGTGAATCCAGATCTTGCAAGACACTGACGACCTCGTGGTCGAGCGGTTCGGAACGGAGCTGCACATGAACGACTGCAAAGTTGTGGTCCACGTTCGACAAGTCAAGCGCAAGTACATAGAACTCGATCGCGTCGTGGTGGTGTGGCAGTCGGTGGTCGACCCGATCGAGTTCCGTGGACAGCGTCTCCGGGGCGCGTCATTCGAAGAGCGTGGGTTCTTCGTCATCCGCAGCACTCCGCAGCTACCCAACGGGTTCTCGCTGCTTCAGACGTGCTACCTCATCTCGCCGAGCGCTCCTATGCGCTCTGTCCCGCAAGACGCGCTGGCCCTCGCCGTGACCGAGTTTGTGCTGCGCTGGATGACCTCGACTATCCCAGTCAACCACCAGATCATCGAGGACATCCTACTCGATCACTCGCTCGTGCCCGGCGCCAGAGCCTGATCAGAGCGAGCCAGTGATGTTGTCCACGTCGTCATGCATTGTTGATAATGTTCATGTGTCCTTAACCGATCAAACGCCTTCGTTAACGTCGAGATCAGCAACAAGCAGTTGTTGGTCGGATATCAGGTGTAACATGTTGACGTCTCGATTAAGTATGTTGTACGAGGCAGCGTCTACTTACCGTCTTCTATTCGGAGTGCCACCCCAGGAGGTTGCCACAATTTCAACCCACGAGGAACATGACGACGGAGAGCCTGGCGCCGGAGGACCAGGCAGTCTTGGCGGCGATGCAGTCGTTCATCGACGAGTACGCGGCGCTCCTTGATGATCCCACCGAGGTCTCTACCTCTGCTAGCGCTCTCTGTGTGAACAAGGGCACAGGAGAAGCTGTCGCGGTCGAGAAGAACACACCAGTAAGGCGAGGACCCCGGGGCCGAACGTCAAAGCGGCAGACAGACAAGTCGTCGCGCTCCGGCGACTGTACGAGTCCTCCAGCGGGAGATTTGCCGCCGTCCGTGGCGTTTCCGCCGCCATCAACGTCGGTGGAAGCGGACCGACTGCAAGTACAGAAGCCGCGCGTCAAGTACAACTACAACCCCAACCGGGCGCGCGACGGCGAGCGCAAGGAGCTGACGGAGCTGCGCGGCCAGGTGGACGACCTGACGCAGGAGCTTGAAGCGCTGGTAGAGGTGAGACGCGCGTGTGCTCAATGCCACGGACGTGGGCGGACTGTCAGGAAGCGAGGCAGTAAGCGTCGCAGTGAAGATGACAAGGCAGTGGCCCATGAAAGCGTCGAGCTGCCGCGCGATCGGGTGCGAGCAGCGGAGGTGTGGATGGAGATTGCGAACGACCAGTTCCAGCAACACATGCGCGCGGTGCGTGAGAACCGGCGGCTGAAGCGAGTGGTGGAAGGCCATCGGGAGATCACGGACAGCCTCAAAAAGTTACTGGAGCAGCGCACATCCTCTGAGGTACGCTACCATCGATCAATGCGTTGCGCAGAAGTGGGCTCACAGCTGTGTGCATGCATGTATTGTTTGTTCTAGCCGAACAAATTGTTCGAGGGCGAACCGCGCGCGTGGCCCATGATGGCGCTGGTGCCGGACTTGAGTGACTCGGAAATCTACCAAGAGCTCTTGGACGGCTTAGACCGCTCCTACCGAGAAGCCGAGGGCGCCTTCCACAGCAGCGGGCTGTCCGAGACCGACGTGAGTGGAAATAGCCATACGCAAATGCACGAGGACGACAACGGCAACCTGTACGCGCAGATCTTCGCGCACAAGATCTTCCCGTTTGATGTTCCCACCACTGGATTCGTGTGCTGGAAGATCTTCTCGTTCTGCGTCCGCCCAAATTGCATTAGCTTCTTTTCACAACTGGGCGCAGAGGTACGTCGTAGAATCGTTCATCCGGAAGTGACTCACTTGGCTGATGCACTAACCGATGCCCACGTTTTCGCAACAGAATGTGGAGGAGTCCGACGACACGGTGGCCGAGAGCTTCGGCATTGAGTTCCGGCTAAAGGGCACGACGGCGCTCTTCCGAGGCAAGCAGATCAAACGGAGGTACATTGAGAAAGATCGCGTGGTGATCGTCTGGCAAGCGTTAGTCAACCCGATCGAGTTCGACGGCCGGCCGATCACGGGCGCTGCGTTCCGGGAGCGAGGCTACTTCATCGTCAAGAGGCCCAGCAACGTGGCACCAGACTCGACGTTCGCGCTGCTGCAGTCGTGTTATGTGCTCACTCCCAACGTCCCCGTTCGGACGCTGCCGCAGAACTCGGTGGCGGGCGCGCTCGTGAGCTTCGTGCTCAACTGCATGGCCGCGTCGGTCCCTGTGAACCATCACATCATCGAGAACAGCCTCTTTGATGTGCAGCTGGAGCAGCAGATGCAGCGAGGGCATCGCTGCACGTGAATTCCTTAGTGTATGACTAGACTGTTCGCATGGTAACTGCCGAGCTGCCCGTTGCTGCGTGCACCGGGTGATAAACGGCTTCGAAGGAGAAGCCCGCGTTCATACAACTGCAGCGAAAAAGGCTTGGTGATTGCTGGCTGCCTACCGAGAAAGGAACTAGACGAGCATGGCGTGGGACTGCTGACGCCAGGCTCGCCTGACACGACGGCTCGCGAGCTCTACCCCATCAACACATCGATGGAGGGAATGTACATTAACAGTGTTCGCCACAGGAAGCTTTGTGGCCTTGAGGTGCTGCGCATATAGGAAGAGGGACCATGTGCATCATCACACAGTGGACTACGCATAGTGTCAATTAAAAGCTGCTATCCAGCCACATTCTGACTTCTAAGAAATGGAATGCGTCTTTGCTAACCGGACATATGACTTTGCTCGAACTAAAAGCATAGTGAAATCGGTATGAGTAGGGTTTTGTGCGATACTACGAACCTGGATACACTTCTGAACGACCACTAAGGTCCCAACGGCGGAACCGCGCCATGTCGAGCGGCGACGAGGACGATCTGGCCTCGTCGCTCGCGTTCGTGGACTCGTGCGCGGGCTATGAGTGCCTCGATGACGGCACAGCGGGCGCAGTTGAGGCTGTAGATGCCCGAGAGTCGCTCGATTTCCTCGCGCAGCTCGACGGAGCGCCGCTATCGGATGCGACACTGGAGCATGACGCTTCTCTTCATGAAGACGCAGACGATGCGCGCGTGGAGGTTGCTGCATTAGATGCATTGACGCCTGCATTGCAGGGTACAGATCGAGAGCTCGTCCGCGACGGCAACGATAGCGCTCGGCGAGCTGGGAGTCGCAAAGCGTCGTCGAAAGCGAAGTCAAAACGCAAGCGCCCGCCAACATACAACTCGAACCACGCGCGGCAGGCACAGCACAAGGAGCTGCAGGCGCTGCGAGCACAAGCGCAGGGGCTGAAGCTCATTCTCAGCGTCCTTCATGCAAAGCAGATGCAACAATCTTCTGTTCGTCTTAATGACCAGTGTCAGCATGTCGGAAGCAGCGCTCGCGGGAACTCCAAGAGTCCTAGGCAGCAGCAAGCAGCCGCGCGTGAGGCCGCAGTGTGGCGGGAGATCGCGGGTCGACAGATGGAACACCGAGTGGCTGCCGAAAGTGAGCGACGCCGACTGAAGCGGATGATGGAGACGCAGGAGAAGATCATTGAGGAGCTCCAGAAACTAGTGTTCTGCAGGGCCATGGCCAAGGTAGGTGTCCGCATTCATAGCGTTGATATCCTTGTGGGTAATAGCTTAACGGGTGTATGTGATCCGCGCAGGCAATGAGCGTGATGATAGGAGACAACACATCGCTCCATCCTCTCGTACAAGCCGCTCACCACTTTGACCCGAAGGAGTTCGGACCGATCATGCAGCAAGTAGAGGCTTCTTATCGTGATATCGACCGCGTGTTCCTGCAAGATGTTGGCCAAGATCGGGGTGTCGGCAGCAAATCACGGCGAGCGCACATGCGTGCTGATGCCGATGGCCACTTGTACTTTCAGATCTTCGGCAGCAAAATCTTCCCGTTCGACGTGCAGACCACCGGTGATGCTGCATGGAAGCGGTTCTCGTACTCTATCCGTCCGAACGACGCCAACATCTTCAGCAAGGTAAATCCAATTTGCTTGTCTCGTTGCATTGGCGGCAACCTGTTGCATAAAGAAGACCTTGTCTGACGTGTGGAACAGTTTTTTGATGCGCCAGACGACACGGTAGCCGAGCTCTTTGCAACTGAGCTTCGGTTGCACAAAGCGAATGCTGTCTTGGTTCCGACCCAAATCAAGCGACTATTCAAGAAACGCGACCGAGTTACCGTTGTGTGGCAATCTCGAGTCAACGCTGTTGAGTTCATGGGCTGTCCGCTGTCCGGTGCTGAGTACCGAGAAAGCGGCTACTTCCTCATTGAGCGGCCACCGTTGACACCTGAAGGATTCGCAGTTCTCCGCACGTGTTACATCATCGCTCCGACCGTCCCGACGCACTTGGTTCCCCAAGGGTCAGTTGCGTTTGCGCTGATGAAGTTCGTGTTCAAGTGGATGGCTGCCACAATCCCCGTGAACCACCAGATCCTGGAGGACATGCTCATTTTAAGCTCGACAAGGAGTGCGACGACATAATAGTGGGTGCTTGATTTCATCGACGTAACTTTAGCGTGAAGTATCCTTGGTCATTGTACTACTCACAGTCCATGGACCACTTCACGGGGCCTGACTTATGCTGAGAGCGGAGAGGTCGTTCATCACGAGACTCTCAATCACCTGATACCACTCAATAATGTCGTCCTGGGCATCATTGAACATCAAATTGACAAAATGCTCGAGCTTCTTGTTGCGCCGTGCTCCATTCCTTGGCATCATCGGGCCGTCGCGCATCTCAAAGCGCGTGTAGAACTCGATTTTGGTTCCAGTGGGATCACCATGTCCTCCAGAAGCGCTTGGTGCTCTCCGCGCGAGTCCCCACCCCGTTTCGATAATCTCGTCGCCAAGAGATCCGACGCATTCAGTATCCACTGTGACGGCCCGCCATCTAAAGATGGCGTGGTCCTGTTCCACGAACACTTTCGCCACAAGGACGGATTGATAGCATACCGTTCGCTGGTCGCCATCTGTGCCGCTGAAGACGAACTTAATCGCTGTTGTGGTGGTCGAGTCTGGCCCCGGGATGATAACAGGGTGACATTCCTTGCTGAGCATAATGGGCAGTGACTTGTGCATTGCTGGGACGGCGTCTTCAAGGCCGAACGGAATGGTCCACGTCTCGACAAGTTCGAGAAACTCGCTTTCAGAGTCAGGATCCCGTCGCCAGCCTTGTCTCAAGTTGTATGCCTGCTCTGTGTCTGGAGGGAGTTGGCAATTGCGTAGCACATCGTCGGCCAGGGCATATGTCGCGTCAATCTCCCAGAGAAGCTCGGCGGCAGTTCGAACGTCACACTCATGGAGCTGCACGATCTGTTTTGGCGCCTGCTGCTTGGGAAACTCGAGAGCATTGAGTCGCTTTGGCTCTACAGCACACAACGATGACTGAAGGGTGCGGGTCAGAGCCTGCGCGACGTTGTAGTGCTGGCGAACCAGCCCGCGCAGCTCGCGGTTGAGCGCCTCGGCTTCCATCCTCCGCTGCAGCTGACGAAGCGCGACACCCCTCCAGCCAGCAGCGAATCGACCCGCCTTCCCGTATTGAACAAGCTGGTTCTTGAGAGATTCATTCCTGGCGACCAGTTCTGCAAGCCGGTCGCCCAGCACCGCACTCATCTCCCGGAGCGCCTCTAGCTCGCTCTTCTTCTTGGCCCGGTACACGCGACGACGTCTGGCTGCGAGTGCAATTTGACGCGCTTGTTTCTCATCCTGTGGTGTCTGTTCGCTCTTTATTTCGTGGACGACGTCCAAGGAATCACCGATACTCTCGCGTGGTTCCGATGGCTTGTCGTGGCTGCTCTCAGCGAGCGCCAGTGCGTCCGCGTCGGTGACGACCCGCCCGGAGTCAGCCCAGTCAAGTGCCGTCTCGGACCAAGGCGCGAGCTCGAAGTCCGCGTGCCACAGCACGTCGAGCGGCGGCGGCGACACCACCGCGGGGGTGGAGACGGCGGTGAGATCAGTCACGGGCTCCACCTTCGTCGCCTCCGGGTCCATGGTCGACAGTATCCACAGGCGGCGGACAACTTACACTAGCACCAGCGGGAGTATCGACAGAACTCGACGCGAGCGCAGACGCAGCGCAGGGTCCTGCCGTACGCGATGGCCGTCCGAACCTCAGACGCTGCTGGATTTTTTCGATGTCGCTTGTCTGTTGTGGTGGAGGCCAGTCTCAGCATGGGCATCACATGGCACGGTGGTTAAATCAGTACATGACTTTGAGGATAAGCTGTTTTGGTACTTCATGCCGTCACTTCCATTGCGTGTCTAATATAGGTTTCGTCTTGTTTCAGTACATTACAGTGTAAAACGTGAATGAGACGCGGCATGACAAGTCACTCTAGCTGCGGCTCTGTCTGGGTCGCGCGAAAGAAGCGACGGATGCTTTGTCCTGCGGTAGAAGCACTACACTGCTGTCCGTCCTCGCCTTGGGGCGTGTATCAGATAAGGCATGTTGTTCGTCGACTGGAGCCATTGCGGACGGCATTGACTGCCAACCACTGATACGCGCAGCAGATCCAGAAGAATTCCGTCCGTCATTTCCATCGCGAACTCTCGCTTAATAAGAGACGATGGACAAGCTGTCAATGATGACCGAGGCGCCGGTTTCCCTGGAAGACGTTGCGGCGCTGCTACTCGTCATCGACTCGCCACTGTGCGCTGCTCCGATCATGAGCTCGCCGCTGCTGGCTCCGGTCTGTCACCCAAGTCTTCGAGCTGAGCAGTTTGGCTCGGCGGCCGAGGTGGTGGGTGGGGGTGGGGGTGGGGGGGGGGGGGGGGGGGGGGGGGGGG
>JAASGW010000244.1:0-40711 GCA_023334395.1 Phytopythium sindhum
CGCGTTCGACTCAAGTCTCCTCTTCCTCCTTCCCTCCAAGTCGGGAAGTCAAGCTTCCTCTCTCTGCACAAGCGTGCGTGCCGTGTTTTGGGGACTGTCGTGGACAGCGCCCCATTACATGAAGTTGTCGAGTACGCGGTGAGCATCAACATCGTGCTCATCAAGGTCCCTCCGGATCTGACGTGGCTTTGTCAGCCAGCGGACGTCGTGTGGATCAAGCCACTGAAGGATCGACTGCGTAAGTTTTGGGTACGTCACCTACAGGAGCAGCTAAGTGAGCATAAAGATGGCTCGAATGATGCATCGTTCGCTATAAAGGCACCGACCAGAGAAACAGTAGTGAAGTGGGCGAGTGAGGCCTGGGACGACATCCCTGCTCGCGCCGTTAGTGCTGGAATTAGGAAGTGTATGCTAGACGAGAGTACTCCTGCTGGGGAGCCCCAGGATGAGGTGGAGGGCTCCGAGTTGCAAATTGCTGTCGATGATGTTCTGACTCAGCTTGAGAAGCTCTCCGTGGTTGACGTCACTACTAAGAGCACTCTGACTGACAAGGACGACGTTGTGGACTCCGTTAGCACTGAGATAGACGAGGAGACGGATGAATAATAAAACAGTGCACCTAGGTACACCTTCTTTCACTCCCATATCACTAAGTCGAGTGTCAACTGACCATAGGCCTTGTCCAAGTGCCCACCCAGCGTCCCAGGTGGAGATAACCTCGGCACTTATGGCTTGATGTTCGCTGCTATTTGTGCTTTCACTTGGACGGCATGTCGAGAACCCCTCACGACAAAACAATTTTAGTGTGGTACACAATATTTTGTGAGCAGTAGATCTGTTTTACGAGATTCTGTCATAAGCGACTTCAGCGAATTTGAGAGGTTTTGGCTGAAACAGTGCGCAGATGCAAGTCGCCAATGGCAGGGGTTTTAGTGTATGTAATGTTGTACCATGACTACACTGTCCGAACGACAGTGGTTGATTAACCACGATACAGAAAAACCTCTCTAGTGGCTCATCAATCTACTAATACCCTTGGAAAATTAATATTGATGGGCTCTACCACATAAATGCAGGTCTACTGAAATAGCATCGCTACAATGGATACTCATGATCTATCTTCAACTCTTCACCCACCAACTTAATTGCACATACAGATTTGAAGCACTGTGATGACTTAAGTAATGAAAGGCGAGGAAAAGTTGCGAGTACAAATCTATGATCGGCTTTATCGGCGTGCAACAAAGATCGTGACGCAAGTATCGAGTCGTGCGTTCATTTCCAAACTTGCATCATGCCCCAGCAACCGTCTCTTCAGCGATGCCACTTGACCGTCTGGCGAAAACTAGCGCTCATCGAGCAAGCTCGCCAGACGGGGTGGACACAAGCCAAGCTGGCTCGATGGGCCACCTCCACCATGAAGTTAACCGTCCCGCTGTCACGACAAAGCGTCGACCTAATTATCGCCAGTGAAGCCAAGCTTCGGGCGATCCCAGAGCGTCGCCGTGACGCCAGACGCATTGTGGTGAACCAGGCCTTCAATTTCACTGACAAACGCATCGTTGCGCGAGTCGACGCCATGGACGACTGCCTCGAGACCGTCTCTGACGCGTTGATCATCATCGCGGCCGAGGATATCGCTGACGAACTCGGCATCGCTGCTGGCCCACGCCCTACTTTTTCGAGTGGATGGCTATAAAAGTTCAAGTTGCGGTGGGGCTACGCACGCCGCCGAAAGCACAGCGAGGCGGGAAGTGTCGAAGCCCAGACTGCACTGGACGGTCGGGCGCGGATGGTCAACTAAAACCGCCAGTACGAGAAGAAGGACGTCTACAACATGGATGAGACGTCCTTCTTCTACAGGTCGGAGTCGCTCTGGATGGTGTCGAGGAAGCCGACGGTCGCCGGCCGTAAGCAGAGCTAGGTCCGTATGACCTTGGCTCTTGCAGTCAATGCTGACGGCAGTGACAAGCTTCCACCGTTTTTTATCGGCACCGCGATGGTACCGCACGCACTTAGGGGCCATGACGTCTCGGAGGAGCTCGGAGTCACCTACACAAGCACTCGGAAGGGGTGGATGACGTCCACTCGCTTCCTCGAGTGGCTGCTCGCTCTCGACGAAGAGATGAGGAAGTAAAACAGGCACATCCTACTGCTCGTCGACAATGCTAGCCCTCACACCCGCCCAACCACCCCCACGTCACACGTGCGCCTCGAATTTCTGCCCCCGAATATGACAAGTATCCTCTAGCCCATGGACCAAGACGTGATTCATGTGTAAAGCGAGGATTCACTAGGGTCAAGGCCAGACGTGCATACATAGCGTTTAAACACGGTCGTAGGGTAGAGCAGGTGTCGGTTTTCGACGCGATGCGGTAGGCAAATGAAGCCTGGATGTTTGTCACTGCAGAAACTATACGCAATTGCTGGCGTCACGCTGGTATATTGTGGGACCCACGCAAGCTTCCAGGCCTGTTGAACCCATGTGACGATGTGCCATGTGACGAGGAGGCATAAATACAAACGTAATATCAGTAAGCGAGCTGTTCTTTAAACCTGAGTTTCGATGATTTACCTTGCACATCTGATGTGAACAGCTGGGCCACTAGAGGGAGATTTTTCTGTAGAGACTTTACATTGTCGTTGAAGTGGTGCACTTCGCCGTCGAGATGATCAAGTTGCAGTTGGCCCCTCGCACAGACAGTCTGTCTGAGACAGAAGGCAGTTCCAACCCAGCCAACACAACATACAGACAACCTTTCGTAAGCTACAAGTGTTCGAGGAAGTAGTGCAGCACCTTCACTTTCGACCCCGATAGCAGTCCAGCGGCTTACAGAACGGAACGTGTTGCAGACCACAGATCACGAGAAGGCATTGGACTCGAGTGTTCAGTATAGCTTGCAACAAGTCATTTTTGTCCGACATAAGTGACCCATCAGCGGAAGCTGTAGGGTATAAGGTAGAGGCGGATTCAGCGTGGCAAAGTACGGGGCTATATCAAACGGACAGATGGTGAACACTTACACGCGGGTGCGTACGGGAGGCATTTCTCCATATGCCTGCTAGCTTTTTGGTGATTTCAAAACAAGACCGTACTTATTCAGGATCATTTCTATAGTGCAGTCATTTCTACTTGGTTTTCCAATGTAAACAATTTCAATAGCGGTGGTGACATTGCTTGGCTTCATTCATTGTCTCGGGATGTCGGTGGGTTGGTACTTGACTCTCTTTGGATGCCTCGTCCCCCTCATTGATGAACGCCCGCTGTTTCCTATTCCAAGGCAGCGTGAGTGAATGAAGCAGTATGAACCGCTATTCCCCCTTTTTCCATTCCATCTCCATGCACTTCTTTCTTCATTCGTACATCACATCAAACTGCAAAGGCTATAGCTTCAACACGTTAATCTTCAAATCTTCATACAGCAAAATAACGCAGTGACGCTAATCTACTGCAAGCTTCGGAATACAGCCCATGCATAACAGATAGAAGAAGCTACTTTCGTCGGTTCAGTTCTGCAAGGAAAATCATCATTCGTTTACATGTGCCGTTATACGTGTTGACGACGCGTAATATGTACCCATGTCGTCGCAGTGTGAGCTTGCCAGCAGCAGTGGCTGAGCCACCGTTGGGATGCTCCCACAGGCTTCTGCTTTGCTGGCCGTTCCAGCACGGGACCGCCACACAAACAAGCGCATGCGTGTGAGCAAAGGAAGTGGTGAGATATTTTTTCTGGGATGCGTAGCTGCAGGCGTGCGTCTAGGTTCATTCGTGCCGACCAACAAGCACCCAAGACCACTCGGCGTTGGACTGCGCCAGAATGGATTTTCGTTGGATACTTTTACTCCATAATTGATAACGTTTCAAACCCATTTCTCACTAATTTATCAGTAAATTTATACTAGTATTAGTGCATTATCTTGAAAACTGTATTGATTTTATCTAGTACTTTACTCTCCAGCAGATCCCGTACACTTATGATATCAACAATTACGGGTCCCTCGCCCGCTGTAGTTAGCTGCGAGGCGGCACCGGCTGCTCCGCTCAGCCGCCCTATCTGCTCTGGTGCCGGCCCTGCACGGCACATCAGGAACGAACCCATACAAAACCCAAGTCAGCCGTAGAGTCCGACACCACCACCTTGCCTACTTGCAGGTGCAGCCTCGCAGCTGCCGCTGCGCGCGATTCCAGGAAACACCTGCGCGCGCCTATACTGAACCCAAGACAAACAGAGGCCCGGCCCCACGCGCCGCCTTTTCCTCGGGTGCTCCTAATGCTCTGTCCTTTCCCACCAATGTACATGGTTACCATTCTAAGGTTACTATGCTGCTCATTTGGATATTTGCCCTCGAAGCGACGCGACGCACCAAAGCGTCGGCCTAAAGCTCGTCCGTGCTTGTTTCTCCATCCATTCCGCAACCTCCCGCGTCCCAGTCATGGCGACCTCTACGCGTTACCACCTGCTGGCGCTGTTCGCGCTTGTGAGCGCGTTCGTGGCGGCCGACAACGCCGACACGGCGAACGACACGGTGGACACGGTGCGCAACCTGAAGGTAGGCCCGGGCATCGCGGCGGGCATCGCCATCGGCGTGGGCCTCGCGGTGGCCACGTGCGGCTACCGGTTGCTGCGGCCGGCCATGTTCACGTGCGGGTTCCTGGTCGGCGGGTACATTCTGTCGACGATTGTGCACTACATCGTGGACGGCAAGTCGTACGAGAACACGGCGTGGTGGATCGCCTTCATCGTGGGCGGAGCCATCGTGGGCTCGCTCGTGGTGGCCATCTACAACGCCGGCATCTTCCTCATCGGCGCGGCCGGCGGTGTGTTCCTCGCGACGCTCATCAACACGTCGTTCGGCTACCGCATCTACCCGAACGACCCGACCACGGGGCTGCTGGTGCTCGCCATCGTGCTGGCGCTCATCTGCGGCGCGCTCGCCTTCAAGATCGAGAAGATGGCGCTGATCATCGCTACGGCGCTTGCCGGGTCGGTGCTGGCGGTCAACGGCTTGGGCTACTTCATCGGCCACTTCCCCACGACCACGAACCTCGAGGCGTACCGCTACAAGGACGACGACGGCGACTGGGTGTACGACATCCCCTCGGCCTGGTGGGGCTACCTCGTGGGCATCTTCGCGCTCTTCGTGCTCTCGCTGCTCGTGCAGATCAAGAAGACGGCCAAGAAGTGAGCCGGGTCCTCGTCCCGCGAGCGGAGACAAGGGCCCGAGAGGCAGGAACCTTGAGCTCGTGCTGCCGCCCTCACGCCATCCCTCGCCCGTGTTTCAACGAGTCGGATCGGATTGTGTGGCCCGCGGCCAGGCTTTATCATCGAGTCGGGAAACGCCGGCTGCAGCAACAACACCGCGAGTCGCACCGCTTCCCGCGACTTCAGTAAGTATTTGTATCACACCCAGAGTGCCGAGCACTTTCTCTTGTGTCGGCGCGCTCGTCCGATCGACACGCACGCACACGGGCCCAAGTCCCTGTAGCGATCACTCGAGTAAACAATACACTGCGCCAGTGCTGCTTGTCCCCTATGCGACTCGAGTGTCGTCAATGCGTCACTACTACGTTCTCATCTGCATATTATAGCGTTCGTCCGATCGATCGTCGACTAGGACGATAATGCGTCGACCAGATGGCGAACGCGCTCCATGTTCTTGACTGGAGATGGTCGAACTCGAAGTAATGGACGCCCTAGGGCTGTCCATGTCATAAAGCGCGCGTCGTGGCGTTGCCGCCGCCATGCCGCCACCCCTTGGCTGCGACACTGTGCCCTCTCATCCCACGCCGCGACAACGGTAGCTACCAGACCAGAGGCACTGTAGCCCGATACCTTCGAGGCCAATGGACATTCCCAGCGTCTCGCCGTGACCTGCACGCGCATGAGTGAGGCGGTAGGGAGTTGGGCGAACGCGGGCTTCTCGCTCTCGGACGATGTGCCGCTCTCGCTGGACGACCTGGAGTCGCAGGCCGAGCCAGAGATCTACTGCATCCAGCGCGCGTCCGCGTGGCGCTTCACGAACACTAATAGCCGGAGTCTGCGGCTCGGCGAGCGACTCACGAGCGTTTTCAGCACGCGCGGCATCGGACTCATCGCCGCGACGTTCAACGCCACGTGGACAGCGATCTCGCTCCAAGCACTGACGCTGCTGTTAGCTAAGGAGTTGCTCCGGTTCTCCGTTGAAGACATGCGAGTCATGACGCGAGGTGTTCAACTGCTGTCAGCATTGGTAACCGGGGCGTTGGGGCTCGTCGCGGATTCGCATACGTCTTCCAGCAACTCTCAGCCGCGGTGGAGGACGTACTGGGCCATCGGAGCGGTCGTCGCGGTCTGCAGCCTCATCGTTCTCGCGAGTATCAGCCTCACGCTGGAGTCGGACGGGTCCTCTAGTGGGAAGGCTGCCATTGCAATCGTCTTCGTGGCAGCGGCAGTAATCGGAAGCGCGCTGATGGAGCTGAGCACGCTCACGCGCACCGTGGAGCTGTCGCAGTGTGAGTCGCTGCGTCGACGTGGCTCCGTCTTGGGCGCGTACGTGGTCATCCAGTGCGCCAGCACAGCTGTGACCAACCTCTTCTGCTTCGCTGTCGCGGACTCGACGGGGCTTGGCTCGGAGCGGTCGAGCAAAGTCACGATCTCCACCGCCTTGTTCGTGGCTGCAGGCGTCGCGGTGGTACCTATTCCGATCGTGTTCCGGTACTGGCGCAAGTCGCTCAGCGGACTGGTCAACAGCCTCCACGTGCCGGTGCTGTTGCGAGTTCAGCTCTTGTGGCAGATTGTCAGCCAACGCGCAGTCCTACGGGTCATGGCCTTCCTGCTCGTCTTCACGCTGACTGTGGGTATCCAGTTCAGCGACTCCGTTGTTGTCGTGAGTTCCTGGGCCGGTGCCTCGAGTGACAGCGACTACCTGGTCGCGGTGCTGCACAGCACCGTCGCTGGGATCGCCCTGCTGATCTGGAAGCGCATGTGGTTGAACCGGAGCTGGCGCTTGCTCTTCCTCATCGCAGCTCTGCTAGTCGTCGTTCCGCACTTGGTCGTCGTGCTGTTCGTCACTGGAGTGGCCAATGCGCGCGACAGGTACTTCTACCGAATCGGTATGGCCGTCACGTACGTCGGACAAGGGTTCGCAACTCTAGCTGGCGTGATGCCACTGATAGAGATCGTGCAAGAAGGCATGGAGGGCTCAATGGTAGGCCTGACCATGGCGATCCGCCTCATCGTCCAAGTCTTCCAAGAGACGGCGGCTACGGGCATCTTCCGCGGTGATCACTTCTACAGCCTCGACTCGCAGTTGGCGTCATCTCCATCATCGGGGCAGTGGAAGGTGGTCGGCTCGCTGGTGCTCAACTTCGCGATCATCGCCATCGGAGCTACAGCAGCCGTCATCGTATTCTTGCCGACACAAAAGATCGAGACGCAGCAGCTGAGAAAGCACGGAGGATATACCCAACGAGGCAGTTTGGCAGTCTTTATCGCCTTGCTGACGCTCGTGGCGTACTCGATCGTCGCCAACGCGTTCACGCTGGATCCGGAGCTCAAGTGCTCCGTGGTCGGGAGCGGGATCAAGTGCTGACACCCCCTTCTAAGCTATAGCTATTTTTATCGGTAATCGACGAGTTATTATGATCGCCTTCATGCCTTGAGCGCGCTTGCGAGTGACTTCAGCGATCAAGTACAGGGCCAGATTATGAGCAAGGAAGTGGTTGATGCTTCGTCGCTTGGCGATGACGAGTCGATGACCAAGTCAGAAGCGGGTGCGCCAAAACCCGACGCGAAGTGCACGAGTTCCGCTGAGCTGTTGCCTTGGACACGTGTTCTCAAGCCGCCCAGCCGAAAAAACAATGGCGATGGTGACCCAGAAAGTAACCAGCTCGCCATCGACATGGAGCAATCTAGCGTCTCGTCCCAGCAGATCGCGAGCCTCGCCGACTTCGTATCGCAGCTCAACATATCGCTGGTGCGGATATGGTAAACTCAAACCACACTTCCTGATGTTAACATGATGATATCGACGCCTTACACCCAAGAGATTGTCGTGGCAGCCTGTCCAAGAACTGCATCGGACCACGAGGAGCGCAGATGCTCGGGAATGCGCTCGTGACAAACAACAGTGTCCAATTCCTCGAGTTGGAGGCGTGCGAGCTGGTCAGCAGTCCGTACCGACCGCAGCTCGATGGCATCAAAGCGCTCTCCAAGGGAATTCAGAGCACTCGATCCAATCTTCGCTTCATCAAGTACGGTGGAGCGGGTGTAGTAAGTTTCCACATCGTTCTCGACTGATTGATATCCTCCCTGCACGTGTGTAGCGTCGCCCGGAACGATCTCCAATCGGAAGGCTGCCGCATTCTCCTGGGCGCTATGACGCTGCACCCGACGCTTACGGCGGCCGACGTCTCGGACAATATGCTGTCGATCTTCCACGAGAAACAGGGCTATATGGCGCTCGCCCACCTCATCGAGCTGTCGACGCGGCTGTGCTGGCTCAACATGTCTGGCAATCCTCTCACTAGCGCCTCTGTGTTGGCATTGAAGAGCAGTCTAGCTGTTAACCACTCGCTCACCTGCGTGTCCGCGCGAGGATGTGGCATCCCCGACAGCGTCCGCGATGAACTGATGCTCTCGCTGGCTCGACCCAAGAGTACCAACGAGTTGAGTGATGAAGTGAAGGGCAGGAGGCGCAATATAGACTCGGTGCTCGTGAGGTTCGATTGTTAACTATAACGAGAGATAGATACGTTCGGTCGCCACGATGCCCCACTTGCTCGTCGACCGCTTGAAGCGTCGCGACTCTCTCGCTCGGGCGTATTCATTAGAACAAACCGCGATATCTGATAGCGCTCCGTGTGGTTTCACTCCCGTTAGATGCGCTGAAATGCGCGAGCACGAGAAGTTTGGGCGCCCACCGACGCTGAGGCCGCGGTCTGCGGCGCAAGGAAGAAGCGCTGCGTCGTCAGCACTTCCGCCTGAGATTGTAGCTGCACGTACCAGCGTTGCGATGAGTGGAGAGGTTGGTGGTGTCTTGGTGTTTTAGAGAAACACGAGTCTGGGCTAATTGGCGCTGAATTGGCGTAGATGCAGCTGAAGGATCGCCTGCAAAGCCCACGGCCGGGAATGCTCAGCACAGACTCAGGAATGCAAAGGAGTCTTGTGAGCGCGCTGGTACCCGGTGGGCTGTCAAGTGGTGGTAATTCGATGACTGCTAAGCCCCCGATGCGTCCAAAGTCGCCAGCAGCATCAGGTGAGCAGCCAAGTCATTTGACAAGTTGGGTTTGTTTTCAAGATCTCACGAACATATTGCACGTTTTCAGGTAATCGACAAGTTAATCGCCAGCGAATCGAGCGCGCATATGTGATTGGTGCGGCGCCTACTCTATCGTCTCGCGCAGAGACCAACCAGATGGACGCCATTGCCGAGTCGAGCAGTCTGAAGAGCGAAGGAGTAGCGTCTGCAGCGGCAGCAACCGTACCTGTGGCGACGGGGGCAGCGCCTGCAAACCTGGCGAGGAAGCAACCGTCGTCTGCAGCCGTGTCGAGCTCTATAGCTGGCCAACTCACGCGAGATACTGACACTGAAATCGGATTCACGCCAACGTTTCCGACTGTGCAAGCGGCGCCAGCCAAGCGGCCTTGCTCTGCGGGGGCGGGATTGTCCCGTGGCTACCGACCCAATTCGGTAGCCATAGCTGCAAAGTCAACTCACTCCGAGTCGAACTCAAACGGTGAGTTAAATGCTCGTATTGAGAAGGTTGGTGGATTGAGTCTGAGATTGGCTTTTAATCTGTGGCGAAGACGCGATGCTGACGCTCGACAAGTCGGAGATCATGCAGTCCGAGTATCGCAACACGTTCGTGTACGCGGTTCCGCGGCACTGCCTTGACCCACGGCTGCGGTACAACCCATACGAGATCGTGACCATCTCCCGAGTGAGTGACAGCTCTTCAATTCGCATTGTCTGACTGTTCATATTCGAATACAAATTGATCATGTCTTCCTCCACGCGGATGAAGGCTGCGCTGCTTGAAGCCAACCAGAGGAGTTCCGTCGAGAGCGACGCGAAGTGGGACTACTACACCATCAGCTCGGCGGGCTTCACGTTCTACCCCAAGAACGACCCGCAAAACGGCACTTTCCACTCCACGGCCGAATGGGAGACGCAGAGACGTAACTTCGAGGTCATCGCGCGAAAGCCAACGTTTGAGCTGTA
The DNA here is from genome assembly GCA_023334395.1 of Phytopythium sindhum. Lineage (NCBI taxonomy): Eukaryota > Oomycota > Peronosporomycetes > Pythiales > Pythiaceae > Phytopythium > Phytopythium sindhum. Next base: position 10,204 of record JAASGW010000244.1, read on the forward strand.
AGATCGTTCTGCCCGTGGCTGAGCACTTATCTCATTGACCCACAGAGCTTAATGTTCGCGTCTTGTGGCGGATACAACAGCTTCCGATACCGCAAGGTCTTTCTCGCGTGGAAAAAGTGGATCCGCGCGTCCAAGATGGAGGCCGCGCGCGTGCATTTGCTTCTGGAAGGGTATTTCTCGCACGCCTCGCTGTACAACGCCATCCATGAGGTGCGGGCGCAGTTGAAGCGCCTGGATGACTGCCGGTTCGAGTGGGATTTCCACGGGCGGAGCTTAAAACTTGCGCAGTTTGTAGCAGCAAATGTGAGTTATGCATGAGTGAGCGTATTGTGATATGACTGTGGGCAAATACAGCTAACAGGTATGCGATCGATGCAGGAAATCTACTTGCGAACGTTTGCCTCCATGATACACGACGTGCACTTGAAGGTGCAGTCAATCCTCGTGGATGTGTCCCGAGAATTCGTGGACGATGCGGGGCTGAACACGCCGGACAGCAGCTTTCCTGGCGACCAATTCGCTCGATCGAGTCGCAAGTGCAGTAATTATCACCTGTACGATCTATACGTGGAGCGTGAACTGAAGCTGGCGACCGCAGACAAGCGCCATGTTCATCATGAACACTTTCGTGATCTTGGAGCAGCCGCGGCAGCCGGAGCTTCTCAGAAGCGGCCACATACCGCTGGTACGGCGACCCGTCGAGCAAGTGGAGTTAACCAAGAGATTGGCCGAATTAGGTGGACAATGGCCGCGATCCGGCGGCGCAAGTGCGCGCAGCTCGCCCGATTTGCGCAAATGGTGGTCTTCCTCGAGCTTGACGCGTTCGAGGCGGTGGTGAGGCGAAATGGCGAGATGGTGCTCCAGAGTGTACTGCGCGGTGCAAACGCTGCCGTCATTCGACGTCTCACCGATCCCAGAGCGTACGAGCTGGCTCTTCGTGCCATGACGAAGGAGTCGCAACAAGAATCTGCTTCCAATGCTGGAACTGCAAAGTCAACAAAAAGTCGTGCGGATGCACAAACGCTGACCAAGCAGCAGCTAAAACGCCTGCTTCGATCGATTTGGGAGTCGGCGTTCTCTCAATCCGTCGGCGGGAACCAGCTGCGTGAATCATCGACCGGCGATCTTGACGCTTTGAGTGAGATCTGGGATCAGAGCAAGTTCGAGGTCGCGTTTTGCCAGGCGCTCGCCATCTTCAAGGGTGTTGACGACGCTCGCGCAGGTGTCGACGCGTTCACAGCCAAAGAAATCATTTGCGTCGCTCGTACTGTGATCAGCGACGTGCTCGTACTGCAGACATTCCACGGGGACACAAGCGAGCTGTTCAGTGAAGAAGATGGAGCAACGCTCACTCCATCAGCAGATATGAAGATCGATGAGCAATCCGAGCCTGATGCACTACCCGACGACACCGACGGAGAGGGGTTCTCAAGCCGTCTTCGTGCGATCAGATCCATCGCACCGATACCGCTATTCAGCTTGCAGCTTGAGCTTTGCGAGGCAGGACCGGGTGGGTGTGAGATCTGTGTCAGCCCCTCGCTGGACGACGTTGTTGTGTCTGTCCAGGACGTACTCGGGTCCTTCCTGGAGCTGTTCAAGGCGTTGCCGTCGATGGCCTCGCATCCAACCTTGAGAGCAGTACTCAATTTTTCGGAGGATCTCCTGGCGTCAACTCTGACCGTCGACTCCACAAAGACCCAGCAAGGCTCGAGCTTCATCACAGCAGAGGTGGACCGACCTGAGCTTGCTATCGCTTCAGACGTGGAGAATGGGCCAGAGATGGATGCGCTGTCTACCTTTTCCAGGCTGGAAGGGCGGATGCAGAGTGACCGCCACTACCAATCGATTTGCTCCGGTGTTGTTGAGCTCATCAGCAGCACCGTTGAAGCGGTGACTACGCTCGTCAACCGGTATTTCGTGTTCTTGGAGCGCCATATGGAAAATGAAGTCGTCGACTTTGACGAGAAAGTGCGCCGCTTTCGTTCCGGATCATACCAGCTGCGTCACATTTCAGATGACATTCTGGACTATCAAGAGCAGGTTCGTAGCCATCAAATCGAGTGTGATGGTGGATATCAAGGTGCTAACATCTGTGCGTAACAGATTCAGACCCTCGGTTTTCTCAAGCCGTTGCACAGCGTCCAATTCATCGAGGTTGGCATCAGCGGGCTTGTCGACGCCCTTCTACCGTCGCCCACCAAGTGCCTCGAGACGATGCATGCGCTGCTTCCCGTTCTCGCTCGTGAGAAATGCACGCTGCTATTAGACTTTACCGGATGTTCGTCGGAGAAAATCCAGAAACCCAACGGACGCGACCTGGGCGAGTTCACACAGTATCTCTTGCGGCTCCAGGTAAGATTGAGCTTAATGCTGTTCCTATACAACTGTTCGACAGCTAGCCGAAGGGCTAACACGCACGGGTACGAATTGCGCGACACAGGAGGTCTATGATGCCGTCGATAAGCAGGAAGGCGAGCTCGTGTTCGTCCAGGAGCTCTTCGCATTGCTGAATCGTTTCCTGATCGACACCTCCGAAGACACAATACGACTATTCGAGCTGTGCGACCCAGAGTTCTCGGCGCTGCGAGCGCACGCACAAGATGCTTACGCAAGTCGCGAGAGTGACATCAATGGATACACCGCGCTGCTAAACGAACGGATCGCTTCGGTTCGTGCTCTATAGTCATATTTCGCGCGTTGCTCGCTGTTGGTTACGCTAACCTAACAAATGCATTGTCCTGTACATGACAAACACTGCAGCTACAGCTGAGCGCTAGTGAGCTGCGTGCAAGTGCCAGCAATGAGGCAGAGCTTGGGGACGAAAGCTGTAAAGACTCTCGCGATCGAATTTCACAGCTAGAGCGCGAAGCTGCGCTCATGGTGGAACAATCTGAGTCGCTAAAGTGGACCAAGACCGTGTTTGCCGACATTTCAAGCTCGGTAATGCCACCGACCACTGAATTTGACGAGCTCAACGAGCTCGCACGGAACCTGAAACTCAAAGTGGTGGGTGTGCTCACGCTTTGCTACGGTGTTGTGTATCAATATCTCTAATCGTGTGAATATTTGCGGCTTGGGGCAACAGGAACTCTGGGAGGTGTTGTGCATGGCGAACGAGCACATGCAGGCCGCGAGTTCGCAGTCGCTACGAGACGTAGACTTGGTCAAAATGACAACGCTCAGTGAGCGCATGAGAGAAGTCATCGACAGAGCTCGGTTGTCGCGAGGAGACAGCTTGGACGCGTTGGCTCTTGACCGGCTGGTGACGTCGCAGCGAACGTTCGAAGCTCTTGGACCAATTGTTCGTGACCTCCGCAATCCTTGCATGGCAGAGCGGCACTGGACGAAGCTCGAGAGGAAGATGGAGAACAACTTGTCAGTTCCAGACAGCAGCGCCACCCCCGATCAGGGTTTATCAGTCGAGTCTGACGTTGAAAACCAACGCTTGGAGCTGCCGCTGAGCCACTTACTAGCGGTCAACGTAGTGGCTCACGCGACAAACATTCGTCATGTATCGGAAGAGGCGACGGCGGAGGCAGCAATCTCTGAGAGCTTCGAGAGCGTCTGGCGGATGTGGGAGGTCAAGGAGATCCCAATCGACCAGCGAAAAGACCGCGATGGTCGAGACACTTTCTGCGTTGGTGACTACGACGATCTAATCGCGCTGATGGAGGAGAGCGAGGTGCTGCTGCGCGTGATGGACTTCTCGTCGTACGCTCGCGTGATCCAAGAGCGCCTAACGAAGCTGCTTAGCGACTTGGCACTAACAAAGGACACGATGGAGCTACTGCAGGCCTGTCAGCAGCGTTGGGACCACACTCAACAGCTCTTGTCGGCAGACTTCGTGCGTAGCTTTCCGGATCAGTCGAAGCTCTTACAGAAGCACGACGCTTCGTGGCGGGCATTCATGACGAGTCTGTCCAAGCGACCGCTGTGTCTAACTTTCGGCGTGAGTGCGGAGAATCGCCAGCTGCTACTGGAGATTGCCAAGGGCTTCGACATTGCGGCAAAAGCTCTAGCCGAGCACCTTGAGGTAACGAAGCGCCTGTTTTGGCTACTGGAAGAGGAGATATGGAAACTGACCGTATAATGCGCTGGTGATGCGTATACAGATGAAAAGGCAGGTGTTCCCGGCTTTTTTCCGCTTGTCGAACGCGGAGCTAGCGACTTTGCTGGCAAAAGCCCGAGATGTGCATGACATCCAGCCGTACCTCCACCAATGCTTTGATAACGTGGGCAGCATCGTGTTCGGCGCGCGCGACAGCTTCCAAGACATTCTCAGCGTAGGCTTTGTTCTATTGCTCTTGGATCGTTCAACGCTTACACGTTGAGTGTGTGTATGACTCCTGTGGTTAGATTGTCTCGAGAGCAGCGTACCCTCATCCAGAGGTGATTGACATGGGCAGCAACTTAAAAGCGCGTGGACCGCCGGAGCAATGGCTGAGTGCGCTGGAAAAGCGCCTGATCGAGCGTCTTCGACGCTCCACGAAACAAGCTGTGAGGCTCCTGTCCCAGTTCAAATCGGCGTCGACAGAAGTCAAAGCCTCCGACATGTCCTTGTTCGAGTCGCTTCCTCTCCAGGTACGTCTCTTTGTTTTGCTGGTGTCACACTCTGCGTGTCCTTGTGTGTTCTTACGGTGTGAATGCCTCGTTATGGGTGATTATACTGGTAACAGAGTCTGTTGCTAGCCGATCGAATCGTTCGCTGCGAGATTGTCGACGAGTGGATTGCTCTTCAAGGTCATCATGCTTCGATTGACGGAGCGGATGATCGCTCAATGTTGAAAACAGGAGGCAGCACAGCAACTTTCGCGTTAACGGGATATTCCGAACGACTAGTGAGCAGTTTGAGTTACCAGTCCAGCCCACGAAGCAACAGCAGTCGCCGCCAGCCTTTAAGGATGTCAGAGAGAACCATTGTGCTGGCCTCGTGCCTTCGACTTCAGGAAATGCAGTTCCGAGACGCGCTGTGGACCCATGGCGGTGGCTCCTCGACGCCATGCACTATTCCCAGCCCCAAAGCAAGCAACATGTGGTCGATCCCGTGGGAATTACAACTCAAGTATCGACTAGATGACAGCACGACGGTCGGGCAAGAGTGCCATGTGCAGCTCAACACGCTGTATGTACCGTACGGATTCAACTACACTGATCCATCCAACGCCACGGTCGTGACTCCGTCAAGTCTGCGATGCCTGTTTTCCCTCTCAGCGTGCATCCGGAATGCGCAAGCGGCAATGCTAGTGGGTGTCTCCGGAGCGGGGAAAGCAACCCTGGTGACCCAAGTCAGCGCCATGCTAGGCCGACGAGCATTTTGTACGGTAGTGACACCATCAACCAGGTATTCCCACGTCGCGCGACTCCTCTCAGGGGCGTTGTACTCGGGAGGAACCTTTTGCGTGCAGTTCCCGTACGTGACGGACGACGCAGCACATCTTTTAAAGGCGTTAGCAACGCAGTTTGCTGCGATCGAGCGAGCAGTACTGACGGGATGGCTCATCAGTGGCGTTCACCGAGCTCCGATCGCATTTACGGCCGGAACTGCGCTGCTGGTTACCTGCACCACTCCATTGTCAACATCGCTGTACTCGGTGGATGAAATACGCAATTGGTCCGAGTCAATGGGTCAGTTTGACGTTGTCGCTGCGGACTATGAGCTGATTCTGGAGGCGCTACTGAGCGTCAACGGGTTTGCGGATCCCAGAGAGCTGTCAAAGAGACTGCTTCTCATTTACCACCAAGCGCAATCCATCCGCTTAACGCGTCCAGGCGCAGCAGGCAATGATCGAATTACTGACGGTGCAGTACTGTCGATGCGGTTACTGAAATCAGTCATCCATGACGTCGCACAGCGTGTGAGGCTGAGCGAAGAAGAGTTTGAACGAGCCAACCTCCAGCGCTACCTACTCCGAGACGCAATGGTACGTTACGTACGCGACGTTGCCCAAGACGAAGAGACGGAACGAGTACTTACAGGGATCATTACCACGGTGTTCCCCAACGAAGAACACCAACACGAGTGGTTTGTGAAGCAGTTTGATCGCGAAGAAGTCGAACGGCAGAGTGAAAGCAGAGCAACATTGACGCGATGGCTCCACACTGTGTGCGAGCAATGCCACTTCGCCCCGCGACCACAGCTCATCAATGATGCATTGATGCTATCGTCGCATCTGAGCACCAGCGCTGGGACAATTCTGGCCGGAGCTTGTGGAACTGGCAAAACGACAACGTACCAGGTGCTGGCAAAGGCCATTGATGTGGGATACCAGTCGCATCGAGGACATTTGCAGAAGTTGCAGCAGCAGCATCAAGAAGGGAGTCAGGGAAGCGATGCCAGAACAACGGCCTTAGTACCACCTAACCGTCGAGCGACTGTAGCTATGCTGCCAAACGGCGGCCGCGGTCGGACCAGGAGAAGCATCACGATCGAAGGCGACACAGTGGTGTTGCTGCGTGTAGTATTACCAGGTGCACTGACGCTGACGCAGCTTTACGGAAGCGCGTTTACAGAAAGTAGGAAAGATGCTGCATCGTCTGTGCTCGGTCGACTCATTCGTGAGGCACAAGACCTGTATTCGTCGACGGCGCATGCCCATCGCCGCGCGCATTCGGGAAGTTTGCCAGACTCCGGTGCGCCTCAGAAGCAGATCTGGGTGATCTTCGACGGAACTATCGAGACCTACTTGATCGAGACGCTAATCCTCATGCTCACGAGACAGCAAAGCTCAGCCGGGAAAAGAGCGAGTGAGCTGCTCTTGCCGTTCCAGAACGGGGAGTTCATGTGCATACCGCCCAATCTCCGTTTCCTCTTCGAGTCGCTCAGCCTGACAGCAACTTCACCTGCTGTGGTTGCCAGCAACGCGATCCTGCACTTCCGAAGTCACAGCGATGGTGACACCGATACATCCAAGCCTATACACATTGTCTTCTTGCACCGATTCTTTGCTTTACAACGAGATCAGCTCTCTGTTACCACCAAGCTTGCAGCGGAGATCAGTCGAGTGTACGATGCTGTTGAGCGCCGTCTGATCGATATGAGTCTCCTGGATCGACTGCAGACGGTGATTGGAGAATACGCGCCTGCCGTTCCGATGACGTGTCTACAGCGAGTGCAAGGCTTTGTGTCGCTTCTGCAGTCTACGCTCCACTCTATCGTGAGTACGTCCAGTGATGATGATACCCAGACACTGGTATCACAGTCACTGGATGAGGACGGCCAACCACGGGACGTGCTTTCGTTGCGAATAGCAATGGGACTCGTGTACAGTTTGCTGTGGGGCTTTGCCGCGTGCATCAACGACTCCCCCCAGCTGATGCTCCTAGTAAGCAGCACTGTCAAGAGTGCGGTCCCTGAAGCCACCCCGGCGTGGTCATCTTCGGGTCGCGAGGTCAATTTGTTTGAGACCATTGCGGACTTCGCCGGTTTGCGCTTCGTCCACGCTCATGAAACGTTGATGGGAGCTGGAGCTTCAAAATCTCGATACGTGTCTCCTGATAGCCTGCTTGATACTGACGCAGAGCGGAAGAACAATGCGCTCGGGTCGTTGCCAGCGGAGCAACCGTCGTTCTTGTTTGTTCCGACCTGCTCAAGTCTACTGACCCATTCTGCTATGAAAGAAGCCCTACGAACCGGACGATTGGTTCTGCTTATCGGTGATGAGAGCTCACGTAGAACCACATTGCTACGCTGCTTCATGCAGCAAATGGTGAGTACGAGTGCTCTACTGACTCAGACCAGCAGGAGCGCGTCGCCGTCATCCACTGGAAGTGGTGCCAATGGCAATGAAAAGAGCAAGACCAGTGAAGAGAAGACTCTCGAGTCAGTGAACCGCATTCGATTCCACCAGATCTCGCTTGTGATGATACTCGCGGCGCGGTTCCGCCGAGAAAACGAGCAAAACGCCACGCTGAATGGGTCGGAGAGCAGCCAATCGACTGCCTCCCTTCCCACATCGCATTACAACCCAGCAATAGGTGATGTCAGTACCCCGATTGAGCCAGCGTGGACTTCCAAGATGACAGCGGCGGTGCAGAAGCTCGATAGCAACAACGTGATTCCCTTCTTCTTCGGGATGACGCAGCATGATCACGGCGCACTGGAGCTGGCAGGCTGCATGGAGCGGATGCTGCAGCGCGAGCGAGCTGGCGTGTTCGAGCCTCCGCCAGGAAAGGCAGCGATCTTGTTGATCGATGATTTGCACCTGCAAAGCGAACCGACTGCAGAGTCCAGGGAGGGTGGCAGTCGTAACGATACCGACTTTCCGTCATGCCTTGACTTTCTGCGGTCAGCAAGCGAGCATAGCACCGTGTTCACGAAGGCGACTGGTGCTGCTGTCACTGTCGAGAACTTGTTCATGATCGCTTCGACCACTCTTCGAGGGTTTGTAGGAAATGACGCGAGCGCTCGAGGTGGTTCCTGCACGTCGCAACGTCGCGACGCTCTTATCAAGCTCGCTCAGCGCTGCTTTCCGGTCGTAGCACCCTCGTGTTCGTCGACCGAGCTGTGCAGCATCTTCTCCGCGTCTCTAGCAGCGATAATGGATCGATCTCCAGGTGATGTGTCTACCCGCTTGACATCCAGTGTAAAGCAAGAGCTACCCGGCGTCGTCGCGGCGACAGTGGTGCTGTGGGAGCGGTTGCGAGGTGCGATCCCTCAATCAGGACAAGATACCAATCGAGCACCAACGCTGGCGTTGTTCAACCTCCATGACCTAGCTCACGTCTTCCAAGCAATCGGTAGCGTCGAAGTGCTTGCTCTGGAGGACGATGAGACGCTGCTGCGTTTATGGGCCCACGAGTGTACTCGTACGTTCCAGGATCGATTTCTCTTGGGCGAGATGAAGACTGAACGCGACCAGCTCGCGTCCGAAATCAATCTCGTGAGAGAAACGCTATTGCAGATGAAGCAGCTCGCCACTAGACCACAAACTGCAGAGTCACCAGCGCTATCCGGGGATGTGCGGGGATCTCTAGCCACCGATATGGATGCAGCGCGCAGTGGGCCGCTTCGTGCTGATGCGCTCCACCACATGATGCAAAACGAGTTAGCCTCGTCAAATCTTCCATCACAAGGGCCAAAATCTCCTCACAAGAAGAGCATGGTATCGCCGTCGCGTGTGGGTGAAACTAGTACTCGACGCTCAGTCTCTGCAGACACATATGCTCTTTGGGCATTTGTTCCAGAAGTAGTCTACTTTGACCGTCGACCGAGAAATCCTCAAGGTGGTTGGGAAGCTCCATCCAAATCACTGATGTGCCGTTCCAGTCGGGTGGTTCTGCGTCGCACGAGCTGCGAACTCGGATCGTTTGTGCAACCCAAACGCCCGGCTGCAGCCTGGGTGTACGCCAAGCTCTTGGATGATGAAGCTTCCAACCGTGACGATGTAAACAGCGTCGTGCAGAGATATTTCGGTTGGATTGCGACGTCATCTTCCGGGTTCTCCAGACCAGATCAAAACTCCGCGCGCTGGTCGGCGCTGCCGTTAGACCCCAGCTTGCCCTCGGTGCCTCTTTCACTGGTACGTTCACACTAACGGGATCACGCTACACCACTGCAGGCGCTCAACCCCATCTAACTCGTATACATTTGTTCTTGGTGGTAGGCGTACACGATGGCAAAAATTGAACGCGTCAGGGTCAGGCCGCCGGCAAAGGTGTTATTACTCGGCTCTCCCGGCTGCGGGCGCGAGTCGTTGCTCCACTATATTGACATGTCGTGGCAGTCTCCACAGCGCCAGAAGATCCTGAAGCTGACCGGGACTCCGGAGCCGCCGCCAACAACCTTTGACAACCCAGGTTCTGAATCGATGGTGACCGCAAAGTGGCGCGAGCTTCTGCGCGAGATCTATGAGCACGTCGGTATGAATTGTGAGAACGTGACGCTCCTAATTAGGCGGCTCGATTTGATTCCGCCAGTGATCGTCAACCAGCTGCTGAGCCTCATGGCAACAGGTGACGTTCCGGGTGCTTTCACGCTGGATGAGCAGATCAAGATGGCCACCAAGGTGCGTGATGAGCGGTTGCTGGAGATTGAAGCGACTCACAACGCGCGCATAGCACAGATCCAAGCAGCCGTCAAGACGCGTCGTGAGCGCGAGTACGAGCTTGCTCGACAGCACGAGCTCGAGTCGCGCCAGGTGCACCCCCCACAGTTCTTTGACGACTTGGAGTGCAAACACCGCGATATACTCGAGAAGCACATGACACAGGCCCAACTACAGTTCCACCAGGAAATTGATGACTTTGTACGACGGCGAGAAGTCGAGACGGAGAGCGTAACCGCGACGATCATGTCCATCATGCGGCCGTTGGGCATTACGAGCGGCAAATGGCAGCAGATCATCGATCGCATCCGAAAGCGCCTGAGCGTCGTTGTCATCGTGGATCATACACACGAGCCGCTGGTTCGGGCTCAAAATCCCCAGCTATTCACAATGTGCGACGTGGTCGGCACACCAGTTCTATGCTTGGACGCGCTCAGAGTCCTCGTGTACGGACACTTACTGGCAGAGGTTCAGCCGGCACTTCCGTATGTAGCCTCAAGTGTTCCACCAAGTATCGCGAAACTTGTATTGTCAACTAGTCCCGGATCGATTGGTGTAGCTGCGACTCTGTCAATGGAGAGCGTGAAGCCGTTCCTGTGGACACTTGCGGGTGCAGCAGCTGAGATGCACCTAGCCGTAGTCAAAGATACCTCTGCGTCAAGAACTATGGCGACGTCACTGGCATGGGCGATGGTATCGCGCTTTGTAAAGCTGCTCTCGCAGCGATCTCGAGAGATTGAGGCGGTCGAGAGGAGAGAACAGAGGTTTTTGGACGCGCTGGCTCGCTTTGAGGAAGCACTGGCTCGCCTTCGAGATAGCGACCACGATTTGCCGTCCCAAATCGAGGCGACCCAAGCGGAAATTGCTGTCCAAGAGAGGAAAGCGACAGAGCAAAAGGAGAACGCGCAGCGAATCAGAGAGATCATGTTGCGATTTCAAGAAGCCGCGGAGGAGCAGGTACGAATCACCAACGAAATGCAGGGCCAGGCGCAGCGCGAGCTGCTGATTCCGCTGGCGTGTGTGGAGGAGGCCAATACGGCGTTGCTGATGATTGAGAAGCGGCATATTGTCGAGATCAAGTCGTTCACGAGCCCACCACTACTCGTGCATCTCGTACTCGACGCCATTTGTGTGTTGTTCCGGTACGAGCCGACGTGGGAAAATGCGCGCAAGATCCTCGGCGACCCGAACGTCGTGCAGACGATGCTCACCTTCGACAAGGACGCTGTCCCTGTCGAGATTCTAGACAAGCTCGAGAAGGAGTACCTCGGCGACGAGCGGTTTAACCGCCAAGACGTCGAGCGACAGAGTGTCGCTGCGAGTATGATGGTGGTGTGGGTCCGAGCTGTCCACCAGTACGCGTCTGCGCGACTGCTGGTCAAACCTGCCCTTGACAAGCTCGAGAAGGCCCAGACGCGACTCAAGCTGCTGATGCAAGAGTTCCAAGTCAGCAAGGACCGAGTAGCGGAAGCTGAAGTGTCCTGGAAAGCGACAACCTCGCAGCGCGACGCACTCGAAAGGTATAAACAGGAGCTTGTCGAGCGATGTGAGTCTCGTGCTGCCCGGCTTGAAAGCGGCCAACTTGCATTCGAGTTCCTCAAGGAAGATCGACAACACGCACAGACGAGGATGGTTCAGATTCACGTGGAGAAGAGTAACTGGCTCGCCTGGTGGAACGCGCTGATAGACGCGGGTGCTTTGACGTACTCGGGGTGTCTACCGTACCGGCAACGCAAGCGACTCTTTCAGCAATGGCAGCAAGCGTACGGAAGATGGAGCGGCATCGACGCTACTCAAGACAGGCGAGCGCAGTGTTTCCTGCTACCGTCTCTTGCTATTACTCCGTCACGGTTGTCATGCCCGGATTCACAGGACAACGATGAAGATGACCCAGATGAACATCAGGACTCGATCGAGGTGCTCTTCGAGAGCATCACAGGAGCTGCAGTCCACCTGGAGCGGATGAGTGTCACAGGCGCGTGCTTCTCAAGGCGTCGCATGCACGACGTTTTCCTTCTGTCCACGTTAGCGACCACGCCCGGACTGTTTGCTATGCTGATCACGGAGTTCAACGAGCAGATGGAGGCGCTGATTGTGAAATGCTCTCGAGGACCGTGGTGCTGGGCTAACCTGCAGATGGTCTACGCTCGAGCTACAGACTTTGATGAGGTTTTATTGGGTGCTGTTCGCGACGGACACCAATTATTGGTGATAGACGTCGAGCCCTGCGATATCGTTGGTTCGCCGGGGCGAAGCGGACTGAAGGCGATATTCGACTGGCAAGTGACCGAGGTAGACGGCATGCAGTATCTGGATCTGCCAGTGAGGCGACCGAGCGGTGGAAACGAAGATATGCACCAACATCAGCAACAAGCAGGCGAGTTGGCAAGAGCAGAAGGACTCTCTACGAGCCAATTGGTCCCGATACACGTAAAGTTCAAGCTTGTTATGGCTTCACACCTCGGACACGAGGTTTTCGGTGACAGCCTCGATCATATACCGGTTGTGAACGCTGAGTTGAGTGCGGACGAAATCCGTGATGTCATCCTCGACCACCTGTGGACTCCCGAGGAAGAATACGGCAGTTGCGGAGGCGTGTTCAATCTTGATGTGTCAGTACGAGACGGCATACGGACCCTCAGAGACCAGGACATCAAGCACACGATGCTGGTGGAACTGACAGAAGAGGCCGTCAAGGCGGGAGATTTCCAGATTTCGTTAATGGGTCGCGTTCGAGAGCAGTGCAGCGCGACAAAAGAAGGCCGTCTGGTGATTCAGCAACGTTTCGCAGACGTCCAGCACCGAATCGATAGCATTGGCAAAAGCGGAATGGAGCTGGCACACATCGGTTCTGCCGCGTTCAACGCTTTGAATGCGACCTTGTGCCGCACAACGCCTCAGATGAAAGAACCACGAGCACTCGCGTTGCAAGTGTTCATGCCTCTGTATTCCCGCGCATTGAAGCCAGCCACCACATCAACCTTCGCGTCGCCGTTCTCGACTCCAGTCATATCACCTGTTTCCAGCCCAAGAAACACGACAGACACGCCTACAACGCCCCGGTCATTACGTCCCACCGCGAACTCGGCACGCCAAATGGGCCGCCTTGTGACGCTAACCCGGCAAGGGAGTGGCATTGATGCTGATGGAGCGCCCTCCCCTGCTGCGGTGCTTTCGCACCTACTACGGCTACTAGATCCACTACTCCCGACAGAAAGCGATAGGCAGCAGTTTCTGACGCGCTTGTACATCTCTTTGGAGGAGTCACGTGGCAGTTCTTCCGACCTGAAGCTATTCAAACCTGCTGCGATTGATAGCAGAGTCTCCGGCGATCAAGGTTCACTCGACGTCAATTGTGAAGAAGGCCATATTGCGCCAGAGCCAGGAAGACGAGCGCAACTGCTCAGTATGCGATCAGTACTGACGGCGGCCAGACTTCAGCAAGTGTGTCATACGAATGGTGACAACGGCGTGGACCAGGCACTTCGGCGCCTCGACGTCGACATTGTTGGCTGCGATAAGGCCCAAATGATTGCGATGCTTCTCCCTTGTTGCCTGGGCCAACACGCGGACGTTAAGCGCACGGAGAGCTCGCAAGTGACCAAATTGCTCGGCGAAGAAACGAGTGTGCCAACTCGAGGTGGGCGCACCCAAGTCGATCTATGCATGTTTCCCGAGCTCGTGCCGTTGCTATGCGAGAAGGCTGTCAGCTTCTATGGAGACACTCCTTCGGTTTCCTTCATGGTCTCATCATACCCCGAAGAGCCAACAGGAAGCTGGTTGACAGCGCTAAAGTCATTTCCAGAGACAATGGGGGCGGTGCTCTTGACTACCCAGGCGTTTGACAGCTTCTCATTCCTGCTGAACATGTTTTTCGGCATATTATGCTCGCTAGAGCTTCGGCTCGCGGCGCTAAAGCATACCGCCAAACAAGGAACGGCCGGTGCCATCACCAAACCATACCAGCTACCAAGGTCAGTGATCATTGCATCAGAGTCCAACCACTCGTCTGAAGGTGACGACTATCAAACTCCCCAGCTCAGTACACCTTGTCATTTGCTGTTCACGCTCGGTTGCTTCCAAGAGATGCTCGACCTTGAAAAGAACCACATTGATGCGCTCGAGATGATACCCATGGCGCTTATCAACATGTCACCTTCCGGTCAAGGGCCGGAGAGATGGGACCAGCTCTTCCGAATCTTATATCGGTCGATTGCGCGGGCGGCGTCCGTCACTCATCCTCGGGGCCACGCCAGCAAGGACACACATCTCGAAGGAAATGGCGTCGATAATACTCATGGAGGCAAATCGACTGCTGCACTTGCTCGGCTCAGGAGTGAACGCCAGCCCCAAGCTCGTGCTCCTTCATCACCACGGTTGACCGCGCAGAAAAGCTCACGTCTGTCTCGTCGCGAGTCGAGCTCAAGATCGGTTATGCTCCGCGAGTCGGAGGCAGCGCTTGTCACGCCTTCGTATCCTCGCATCCTCGCTGTAGTGGCAACTACAGACGCGATACCCAGACATTTGAGAAAGAGCGTGGTATGCTTTCACGCCGGCGACCGACGCGCAGTAAGAAGTCATAACAATGAGGACGGTAGCGCACTCCAGCACCACCTTCAGGCAGCAATATTGCGGATGGTCTATTACCCGGTCGAAGCGATGTTGACTACGACAACCAAGTCTCACGAGGGTTCCAAGGTTGGCGAAGATGCTGGGGTCGAAGCAACCAAATCGTCTCTGACTGCATGGCCACCCGAACTCGGAGGGTTGTTGGCTGCGATCGTACTTTTCCACGCCATCTTAGCATTTCGACACGAGGAATCTGCGGCTGTGGCGGCAAGCGCTGGAGGGCTTCAGAGGTACTCGGACGACGCACTCACTACAAGTGTGAGCCAACTCGCAATCATCACCCAAGAGCTCATCAAAAGAGCAGACGTTGAGGCCAACATAGCAGTCGAGGACCGATGCAAGCGAGCCATTCTTGGCGCGTACACGCGGCTGGCAGCCGACGAGTATGAAGAGAGATTCCTGGAAAGGTTGCTGCAGGAATGCCTTGAGGTTGCGCACGGATTGACACCGCATCGGACGGAGAGCGTTCGCACAATCGATGAATCCGGGCCTGAAATGAGGCGGCCAACTCTGCTGGAACTTCCAGGCGAACGTATACGCCAACTTCAATGCCTATCGTTTCCAGCGATGGCCATTGTGTCCAATTTGGACAGTTGGCTGGACGAGATGTGGTCTCGCCTTCGCATGGTCGATCAAACTACTGATTCGCAGATTCGAGTCGAGTTATTCGGCGTGAACAAGGCGTTCAATGCGTTCGAAGAAGGTCTTGGAGGCCGAAGATGCCCTTGGGTATACCAAGTTGGGTGCGAGATTCAAGCAGAAAATGCCACGAGTGGTGTTGATATGCTTGGTAAACTGTCGTTTGACTCGGTGGTCGAAGTGGTTCAAGCGATTCTGACCCACTTCCTTCCTTCACGAGGAGATAAGTTGCCAGAAAAGATGGTTGGAGCTGAGGAAGAGATGGTGACGGCGGATTCAGACACTAATACGGCTATCGCTGAGGTCGGACCAGAATTTGACCTTCTCAATCAGATTCAGGACACGATGCGAGCCGCTCACAGTCGACTAGTCCAGTTAAGTCGACAGTTCTTCGAGGAATTGATCCAGGGAATCGGTTGTCGACTCTCTAAAATTCGCTGCAGCTCGATGAATGCTGCTGGGAATGACAGAGATAGGAGTAAATCCGGCGACAACTGCCAGCACACGCTGTCATCTCTTCTTCGAGATGATTGGGTGGCTCAACAAGGGGCGGCGGTGATGCAAAACAAGGTTCCGACTGGGCTACAAGAATCCCTGATCGCTGGGCACCTGAAACACCCAGCGCTTACTGGCACTGCCTCGTTGGACGACATGCTAGCTTGGATACAGTCGTGGCATCACTTTCTCCTTCGTCAGCAGGTAGATGGGCTTCCAGACAATGGCATAGCGACCGATACGACAGAGTATTCGCGCTGCTATCGATGGTGGGCTCCGGCACTGGAGGCCTTGACAATCCCGATCGCTCACATCGTTGGTCTCTCTCAGAAGTGCGGCTCTCAAAGACAAGGATATGCGTCGTTTTCGCTGCGCATCGTTCCTGGATGCGCGAGTGTACGCATGAAAGACGACAACTCTGCGCCGCTCCACGAGCAAGAAGAACAGACAAACGACTCATCGGAGATTTTCGTTGTGCTGGAAGGTCTGTGGCTGTATGGCGCGTCCTGGAACGATGCACTTGGCTGGCTAGAACCGGCGACGGTATGGCGGCCTCAGCGTGTCGAAGTCGTTGGAACGCGCTACCTGCCAGTTGTGGGGTTAACACAAGTAGGAAGTAATGATGGTTCCGCTACCCCAGCCGACTGCAAACGTTCGCCATCGACGACGTCACCATCAAGTGATGAAGGAGAAGGATATAACCTGCGGATCGTGCCACTTCTAAGCGCCGGATCGTCAAGTTCAAGCGTCCCAAAGTGTCTAGCTCGGTGGGAGATCCACGCCTCGCCAGCTCTGCGCGCACTCGCGACCCCGTACTTGTCAACACACTGGTAGATTCTGCGCATCGCCACAATCGTAAGTCCAACTCGTAGCTCTCAGTCAGATCACGAATTTATGTATTGATCCAGCATTGCACCTTCAGATTATGAAGTCTCTGCTTCGTTTGTCGGTGACACCAACCCCCGAGCGCCACTCCCAGCTCACCGCTTGAAGTAACCCAGCTCGATCGGCCTTGCGACCAAAAGACCAATAACGGCGAAGCCACACCCAAACTCGAAGCCGATTTCGCCATGACCAGAGAGAGGGCCAGCGTACCATGTCTGCGTCATGCCCATCGCAACTCCGATGCAGCCTGAGGTGAGCGAGAAGATGGCGGCGAATCCCATCGGCAGCTTGGATGGGGTGTTCTAGTCTTCTGGCACATATCCGGAAAAGCCTCCACGGAAGATGAAGTGCTCCGTCAGCGCAACACTCGCGTAGATTGTCGCCCAGTCTGTTTTCAGATACACACACTTTGGTCAGTCATTGGTTCCACATATCATCGGACACTCGCGAAGTGCTAGGTACGTACAGGTGATGAAGTTCATGAAGTTGTTCAACACGGACTCGAAGTTCGAGAAGGCAATGATAGCGAGGGTGGAGTAGACCACCGCGGCCACTCCAGTCCAGATGAATCGCGGGACGACCTCGGTCCACCGCCCGAGCACCTTGATGTTGAGCGACACGGAGTAGATGTTGGCGCAGTTGATTGCGATGGTCGACAGCGCCATGATGATCATGCAGAAACGACCGAAGTCGCCGAGGGCTGGGATCAGTACCACACCAATTAAGCCTCCTGCACCCGACTCGTTGTATCCATTGAGGTACCGGTTGTTCGTCGCTTCCGAGTCGAATCCCGTTGCCGTCATCACAATGACAGCGATTGACTCGGTGAAGATCGAGGGCAAAGCCAATCTTGCGCCCGTCGCCACGAAGGTCTCTCACTTGCTCTACGTTACGGGCTGATAGACCGTGTAGTCGGCTGCCATGACGCTCGGGCTGATCACGGTGCCGAACACGATCGCGAAGAAACTGAGCACACCAGTCACCTCCGACGAGCCAGTACCCATGGGAATATGTTCGTAGTCGCCCGAGTGAACGAAGACTCCCAGGATAATCAGGTACACGATGAAGTTCGGAAGCCAAACCCACATCTCGTACATGTGCACGACCTTGTAGCCGAACAGCGTGGTCGCGAAGGTGCAGAAAGCGATGACGATGATGGCGACCCACCCGGAGATGTCGGAGCTGACCGCGTGGACTAGCTCAGCGCCGATGATGATGTTGATGCACGACCAGCCAAGCCCGGAGAACACACTGACGAAGGTGACGACGTGGACCCCATACCAGCCGAACCAGAAGCGCGAGAGGATCATCTGGCGCAGCCCGAACGTCGGTCCAAAGCATGCGAAGTAGCAGACCGGGAGCATTCCGACCAGGTTCGCGAAGGTGATAACCAGCAGGGCGTCCACGACACCCAGTCCCCAGAGTGCTTTCTAGAGCACGCCGACAGCGAAGTGACCCATGGCCATGTTCGGAGACAGCCACTAAAGTACTTTGCAAGATACACACAAACAATCAGCCGCAGCACTAGTACCAGTCGACCGAAAGCCGTAACGCACCATGGTGCAGACGTTCAGCAACGAAGTGTCGGTGCGCTCGTCCTCCGGTACGCGGTCGATGCTTCGCTGCTCCATGTTGTGCCTCTCCGCCCAGCGCTGGGCCCTGGCGTACCACGTGTCGCCGTTGGCGTATTCGATCGGCACATCGGCGGTGGAGTCGAGGCGCACGTAAGAATTGGTGGCGTTCTTCTCCAGGTCGACCTTCTGGGTGTGAATCATCGTACTCGTGCTGGTGCAGTGAGTATTGGAAATACTCGATGCGCGAAAGAATATTCTGGCTGCTCGGCCGCAAAAAAGGGAAATGACGTTGGGGTTCCGATCGAGGGTTCTTGCGCACCTTTCGATACCGATAGCATCCTGCACTCGTGTGAAGGATGCAAAGGCAGAATATCTGGTCTGACAACAAGGTGTGGCGTTCCGTGTTGCAGTGTATCGCATCCATTTGCTTACTTATTGCCTGAGGCAGGGGCAGCGGAGGACACAGCTATACAACTCGGCGTAATTGCACAATTCACGGTCCCATCTGAGCTGGCGGAGACCTAAGGTCAAGGTACAGTATCACACAGCGCAGGGTATCGACTGTGGCGTTCCACGTTGCAGTGTTGCAGATACCGCCTCGCATTCATTTGCTTGCTGTCATCGCTGTCAAGGACGCTGGCAAATCTGTTGCGGTGTTGGGCGCCAGACCGTCGCTGCACATTCTTCTGTCCAATGGGAGGTGCGGCCCTCCGATGACGCACCGCGCATCGTGCTAACACTGGGCATTGCGTGCACCAGCGATGATCGCGCATTCTTAGTCGACCGTGAAGTGGACACACACCAATGAAAGGTGATGGAACTCGGTGGCGGTGGCCGATTATTGCCACCTACAGCAGTCATTGATCGCGCATTCCTGTCATCGCTGAAGAACTTCACTGTCGAAGTGACCAATGAAAAGGAACTAACTCTCTGTGATGCGCGCCACGTCGTCTGACACAGCGCCACACGAAAGTTATGTTCGCAGGCGAGCGCATCTGCCCGCGTTAAATGCGGGTTCCACTATGTAAATTCACGACTCAGACGATGTGAGATATGCATGGGATGGCGAACTCATATCCTGATAACTTACCGATAGCGGACCTCAAAGCGATCATTTTGGTGCCGACTGTACTGCAGCGTTGCGCTCGACACCAACGCTGACTTGTCTAGTGGTGCTAGCGTTAGTGCTGATGGCATGGAGTCGTCTGTGAATTAGGATGCTTGGCGCGCCGATCCTGTAGGCTTCGCGATCTTGTAGTAATCTTCGTGGATCAGAAACTCGACTAGAGAGTATCTGCGCATGGCTTCTGCTCCGTCCTCCCTGCCTCATCACGGTACTGGGCCTTAACTGAAGAAGAGGACAATGTGATAAGAGATGCAAGAAACTACTCATTATTTGTGTACCTCTAAACTCATCTCGGCGTTCGAGCTTTGCAAACGCGTTCAAGCAGCATTGCGAGCCACGAGCATTCGACTCCAGAAGGCTTGACGGATTGCGTTAGCTCGAGTTAGCCATACTCGATGTTCCATCTCGCGACATACAACCAGATTCAGCCTCCAGAGCGCTACGTGCTGTGGCTGACTGGCGAGCTTCTGGAGTTTTTGTTGGAATCTGGTTTCGCATCACCGCCGAAACTTCCTAAGCAGTCTATATATCATCAAGTAGTGTCGATAGCAGTTGTTGGCAGTCCTTGGTGGTTTTCCCATGGTCATTCCCGCCTCAACTGAGTTTGACAATCCTTCTCGGCGAACTACGGCGAGTTTTGGACTGTGAAAGTTGACTGTGGGTTGTGTCAAGCCACTGCCGATTAAACTGTTTAAGTATTTCCGAACTCACTGACTGTTGGGCCAAACCGATCAGCTGGCAGTATCCGGTTCACATTCTCCGACGACAGAACTACTCGCCAAGTTAAGAAGAAGCTCCGACTGGGCTTCAGCTCGTTCGCTCCTCCGCCACTGCGCTAGGCGCTGCGAAGTATCTCGAGCAGTGAGAGATCTTCGTCGCGCTCGATCTGAGTTCACAGGTGCCACCACACTAGTCGACACAGGGTATTTCTCGCATGCACACGTTCTAGCGTAGTGGTCACCGTGCTTGAATTCGTCGTCTTTTTACAATCCTGATAATGTTCATGCTCCGCTACTTGGCCCTCTCGCTCGCTCCCTCCTCCCGGTTAAATGGACATGGGCTTGGGCATCAGGATGGGCTTCTGGTCCACCGTCACGGGGCTGCGCAGGCCCGTCACGGGCGAGCCGCGCGGCGACTGCAGGAGCTGCTTGGCCGTCGTCTCCATGGCCGCGACGACCGACGACGACGGAACCATGTCCTCGGGCGCGACCACCACGGGCAGCGGCGCTACGGCCTTCACGGGCCGCTTGGTCTCGCTCCTGTCGGCCATGTCGATCGGGTCCTCTGGATAACAAAGCGCGGAGCTTGGGGTCTTGTTGCTTGGGCGGTCCCTTGGGCGGCTCGTTCTTCTTCGACTGCGTCAATGCGAAAGTAGCCGCCGAATATTTTTTAAAGGGGGGCCATCGCGTCGCGACGTGACGTGACGCGGCCGCGTGGGCAGCTGCGTGTCCTCGAATAAGGTTGACGTAGTCCTGAAAACTATATCAAAGTGTATGCCACACTATTTACAAATTGAAGTATTAGATTAGATGGTCTTGACTGCGTCTCTTTGTGGTGGGCGCTCGAAGCGTCGCCTTCAAAAAGATTCAACCAAACCAATTGTACGAGTCAAAAAGACCCATCTTAATTGATGGATGTTACTAATAACAAGTATGACCATTGCATGTCGCAGTTTGTACGGGACATGAGCCAACTTTTTCGAACGGGCTCGAGAAACCTGCGCGTCGCCTTGCCACGGGGCAGTGGCGTGCACCCAAGCCGAAGAAATAGCGGACCGCGCGCCGCCGTCGGTGGAGCCACTGCTCGGCTTTAAGCCCCTCCGTTCGTCCGTTTGCTGGCCTCTCGTTCTGCTCTGGGCCGTGCACCTGTCGGTTGGCCGGCCCCTCCTATTTCATCAGGCGGCGGTCCACCCCGTCCCGTCCCGCAAACCGAGCCGCTTGCACGCCACGCAGCCCACCGGGAGAACGCACGTCGTAGCAGCAGTGTATCTAGGCGTTACGCTGGACGCGTTCGGTCGCTCTATGGCAGGAGCGACAGCGTGGCCGGTGCCACAAAAATCGCGTCCTTTCGTGGTGTTACGGTGCACTCGTGAGCCCACCCTACTGGCAGCGTACCGTACGATTGGGTAGGGCGGCCGGCCTCTGTGGTCGCGCACTGATGAGCCCTATACGTGTCCTGGAATCGCAGTCGCGGCAGACTCCATCGAGTGGGCGCCTACATCACTTGACTGGCAGACAGTCCCTCGTGATTGGACGGGCGATCATCCATCACAGACGCCTGTTGGGCGTTAACAACTCTACCCGGCCGGCTACGACCTCGTACGTGTTACGGGGCCAGAGAGATATCGATCGGCCGCTGGCTGCTGTGGTCGAGGACTGGGGCAAGATCGCGCGAGCAGAGTCGTGGGAGGCTCGCGCCAAGGCCTAAGGCGGCCTTATAGACCCGCCACGTTCCGTCAGAAGGCACGCGCGACTGCAGCTGAGCGGTCCGCTGTCTCAAGGCGGACCTCGCCATCCTTCAAGATGTTGGTTCTCCGGCCGGACCAAACGAACTCACCGCCGGGCGCATGCAATTGCATGTAAAGCCCTGCACAAGCAGAATCCGATGGGGAGGGGAGAAAAAATGCATTTGCGCGGTTGGGCTCGGCTTCCGCGCTTGTTCTGACGCAGGTTGCTTCGACGTCTGCTTTGTCCGGCGCAAACGGACCCTTTTAAGGGCGAGCAGTAGGGGAGACGAGTCGAGTCAAACGGGACAAGAAGCGGGGGATACCGCCCGGGACTGGGCGATCGCGTGATGCGAGTCAATGTTGACTGGGATGGGGAAGGCGTGACGGGGTGGAACACGAACCAAAGAGTGGCGGCAGTTGGAACCTCCACTTCGCGATCATAACGACGCCGCGAGGCGCTCGAGCAAAGTCGATGCAGAGTCTGGCGCGCAGTGTGGCGCGCGATTGGAACGGCACGGCGAGATGCCCCAGCCGTGATGTACTGTACACCACGACAATACCATGGACTGCATCGTAAGAATTAAATGACGCGAGTGCTGACTCGACTTCCATGACTGCTGCTCATCCGGTACTGTTCCGTAGGCTCGTATTACGGTACACGATATGTAAAAAAGACCGAAAAGTAGGCAAACCCAACACACAACTTCAGTCGGCAGGCACATAGTGCATGTATACTCGATGTATACAATTTCTCCGCTCATTCTTTTCAGCAAACTATGGTTGTTCACTATACTCGCCCACTATACTCGCTCAGTATACGACCCGTCCTGGGCCGCATGCGTCGCTGCCTGTCTGATTGCCGCGAGGGAGATGCGCCGCCCCTGAGCCCCAGGAAGAATGGGGAGCGTGCCTCCGATGGCGGCGCCGGGCACACGCACGCCCGGCGCGCACTCTCCGCCTGCGCGCGGCCGGCTGACCAGCAGCCTCACACTGCTATCGACTAGCTGCGTTCACAACTGGGAGGACGAAGACCCAGTGCCTCGAGCTTCATCACCACCAGCACCAGCGTCTTGGTACTGCTCCGCTCGCTGAGCATCGGCATTGCATAGGTGCGCGCGGCGTTCGCCTTCAACAAGGCGTTCCTCTCTGCGTTTGGGCAGCGCGCGGGCTTCTGACGTGGCTGGTGCGTCTCTGTGTGAGCAGATTACACAGATACACGGCAGCCATGGCGACGTCGCTCTCGTACACGGACTGCCTGGCCGAGGTGCGTTCTCCATTGAGCGCTGCGCTTTAGTCGAGGTGCTATGATACATCGACTAATGCTCATGCTGCGACAATCGCTTGTGGCTGTCAGGTGGACGCGCACTTGTCCAAGGTGGCGGTGAGCGAGGACGGGCCGGCGGTGATCGTGAGCTGGAACGCGTCGGCGCTGGGCGGGTTCGTTGCGGCGGCGAACGACGTGCCGGACGACGTGCCGGCGCCTGCGTGGCTCAGGTCGCCGCGCGGCGACATCACGCCTGAGTCGCTGGTTGAGGACATCATGGCGTGCTTAGCCGAGGTAGCGGGCGGCCGGTGGGGCCTGGTGCTGCTGGCGCCCAACTCGGTCGTCGAGTTCGGCAAAATCTGCGCGCTGTTCGGGCAGATCGAGAACGACGCGTTCCTGCGCACCGCCGGCGAGAAGGCCGGGCTGGGCGCCGGCGCGACGCTTGCGACCGTCTTTTGCCTCACGTCGGGTAGCGCCGCCGGCGCCGAGCCCATGAAGTTCCCGGCCGACCAGAGCCATGCGCGGCTCATCTTTTCGTAGACGGGAGGACCCGGTAGTAGCAGTAGGAGCGCCATCGCCAGACAGCGACACACACACACACACACACACACACACACACACACACACACACACACACACACACACACAAGTGCGCGCGCGAGCCGAGCGACCAGAGGAGGCAGCGCGCGGGGCACAGTTAGCGACTCACATCCATATATATATACGCGGAAGCGTCAGGAGAAAAACGAGATCAGGCTTCCATATAGATGAATATAGTAAGCGGAATTGGAACGAGCAGCCACGACGAATGTAGTGGTGGTGGTGGTGGCTGTATTGGCCGTGGGCTCGAAGGGAGAAAGCTGGTTACGCGCCGCGGCATTTCAGCGCGTTGGTGGCGGTGCGAACGCATCGCACAAAACTTTGCGCGCCGGTGGAATGCCGCCATGGCCATGCAGTCAGCGCGGTGTGGACTTTAGAGTAGCCACGTCCATAAAATGGAATCGCCACTTTGAAGGCGACACGTGGGACGCGCAGGACAAACCAAGTGCTCCGCCCGGATTGACACGGTGACGTGTCGACTGCGGTGGCTCGTTGGGCTGGGTCCGAGATGCGCGCGCGCACAGAACGAACGAGCGGAGCCCGCGGAGCAGCCAGTCAGAGCGAGAATCCCAGCGAGCAGCAGAGGCAGTGGACTGTGTGCATTTTTCGAGTGGAGAGCCGTGCGTCAGGCTCAGCTATCCAGAGCGCTACCGAGTGCATGGCGAGCATGAGAGGTACGTGGTAGACGGCGAGCGAGATTGCTAGATACGGTCTACATCACGAGCGCGCTGTTCGCGAACGAGGGCACGCTACTATGAGCATGACTACTTGCGATGCGATCTGCGTGTGCATCACGACGAGGCATCATACATTCTCTCGACTGGTCAACCTCTGCGCATTGCCGTCAACTCGACCCCGTCCCTAGGGTGAGCGCGTCATACGAAAGCGATGTGCGTACTGGGCGCTATGGTAGGCATCGTACTCGCCGTCACAGCCCATCGCCTCCGTCGCCCATGCGTTGACTCGACTCAACACCGCTGCCATATCGGCCGAGCGTTCACGGCCGAGGTCGCAATACGATTGATCGGCGATAGCCGCTGCGTCGCCCGCAATTAGGCTGCACGTGGCTCGCACGGGCTCCGCTACCTTCCGATGCACCTTGCGAGAATCTGCCAGGTGGTGACGTCGCATCCTAGACCATCACGGCAGCAGCAACGTGTCTAAGCGAGCCAAGGGACACTTTGCACCGACCGCAGGATGCGTGTCATCAATCCGTAATTTAAAAGCAAATAAATTATTGATGCTATTTATATTGTAAACAACAAAATAATTTAATTATAACAATTATATTAAAGAGTATGCACGGTACCAAGTCGGTCGGTGAATCGGCAGTGACTTGGCACTGATGACGTCGATGGCTGCGCCGCTGCCGCGTCATTCGTCTGCAATGGAGCAGCCGACGAACCGCTTCAGTGCCGCCCTGACTGGGCGCGCCGTCACCCCCTCGCGCTTGTTAAACAACACGCATTGTCGTCCGGCGCGCGCCGCGTGCGTGATCCTTCTGTGCACGGCACGGCCGCGCCGATCCAACCTTCATCCTGTGGGCGGTGAGAAGAAATAGTGGCTGACTCGGTCGACGAGCGCGCTGTATTCGAACTGGGGTTGCTACTCCATGCACTGACGGGAGCCATGCGCGCGAGCCTTTGTACCCACCGCTTGCTTTGATTTGATTGAGCCCCTCATCTCCCTGGTTGGCCCAGCACTTCCACGCCAGGAGATCTGCATCCTCCGTGCCTGCCCTCCCTACTTCTCCTTGCTCCAGCCCTCGCTCCGTCCTGCTGGGAGGTCGATCACTTTCCGATTTTCCTTCGCACAAAGACGAACAAGAACACACCGACCTCGCTAGCCAAGATGTCGACCCAGATGCTGTCGCAGTCGCCCGTGGACATCGCCGACAACGGCGAGACGTACAAGCTGGAGGCACTGGACGCGACGCAGGTGTCGCTGGCGCTGGGCACGGCCGAAGCCGAGATCGCCAGCCACGGCGCCAACTTCCAGGTCAATTGGGCCGACAAGGAGCAGAACTTCCTCGTACTCGACGGCAAGAAGTACTACACGGTGCAGTTCCATTTCCACGCGCCCAGTACGTCACGCCTTCCTGCTTCCTTTGGTCTGTGTGTAGTATTGTGATGCTAACGGTGGCATTGGGATGTGAACGCCAGGCGAGCACACGGTGAACGGCGAGGCGCGCGCCATGGAGCTGCACCTCGTGCACCAGTCGGAAGACGGCGAGCTGGCCGTGGTGGGCCTCTTCTTCGTGACGGGCGCCGAGAACGCGTTCCTCAAGCAGTTCTGGCACGAGCTGCCGGCGGTCAAGAGCGAGGGCCGCGTGCACACCAAGCTCGGCAAGATTCACGCCGAGTACCTCAAGCCGCTCGCGGGCAAGTTCTACCGCTACGTCGGCTCGCTCACGACACCGCCGTACTCGGAGGGCGTCAAGTGGATCGTCGCGCAGGACGCGGTCGAGGCCTCCGAGGAGCAGCTCGAGGTCTACCGCGCCTTCATCCCGGCGCCCAACGCGCGTGCCTGCCAGGCGCTCAACGGCCGCGCTATCTCCCTCCATGAGTGCAGCGTCACCGCTCCGTAGAGAGCTCGAGAAAGGAGAGACACGCGGCTGCGAATCGACGCTCGCTAATAGCTGATGTAATATACGAAGCGCTTGCAATGTGACAATCGAAAGCGTCCAGGATGTCGCCATGACCAGATCGATTGCGCTTCCGCGGGTGCATCCGAAAGGAGGCGGTCGCGAGCTGATTCATTGCCAACGCATCACCAGACACGCATACGCATTGAGTGGGGCTCAGCCTGAGCCTCAGGGCGCAGCGGAGACCATCGATCGCACGACACTAGGTACCTCTTCATCATCATCATCCTTTCCGCACTGGTCACCTAGCGCTTCGGCGACATCAAACAAGCAAAGCCAGGGAGACGGGTACAGTTTATCACTCTAGCCAGTCTTCACGGTAGTGTTTTTCTCCTTATCCATCCATTTGAACCGTTCTAACAAAGATTGCATGTTAAAAGACTTAAACAAGAGACCAGTCCCCCGCGCCTCCCCTCCCATCTTCATATTCGGGACAGCGGCGCCCAGTATCCGACCCAGCCAGCGTATCTTCCCTCCCATACAAAAAACGCGTGGAAACCCGCGAGGAAAAGCCGACGCCGACCGACCGACCGACCGACACCTCGGCCCTCGATCGATCGCCCCGCCCCCGCGCGCTCCCCGCCGCTTTCCCCCGCTCCCCCTCCCTTCGCGCTACTCTCTGCGTCGCCTGTGCGTCCCGGTGCGTGCGCTGTGCGACTCCTACATCTCGCGCTATCAGTGGATATCTGACGGAGCGAAATGCCCGTCCTTTCTCGAATCGTCTTGCGTTTTGTATGTGCAGACCCCAGTCGGCATGCACCACGCGCCGCCTCCACCGCCGCCTCCACCGCCGCCGGGCCCAGCGCCCCCGGCGGACGCGGGTCACTCCAAGGACGGCATCCCGTACATCGGCTCGCGCATCTCGCTCATCTCCAAGACGGACATCCGCTATGAGGGTTTCCTGTTCAACATTGACACGCGCCAGAGCATGGTGGCGCTGCAGAGCGTGCGCTCGTTTGGCACGGAGGGTCGCCGCCCGGAGCACATCCCGCCCTCCCCGCACGTGCTGCAGTACGCGACCTTCAAGGCTTCGGAGATCAAGGACCTGCACGTGTGCGAGGCCGCGCCGCCCATGCACCCGCCCATGCCGCCGCAGCCGGGGGCCAACCCGGGTGCCTATGCTCCCCCTCCGCATATGCCGTCGGGTCCGCCGCCGCCTCCCTCGGCGCCCCCTCTCCCCCCTACGCCCGCTCCTCCTGTTGGAGCTGTGCCCCCTCCCATGCCGCCCTCGGCGCCACCTGCGCAGCCTCAGCAAGCGCCTCCGTCGCCTGTCAAGGCTGCTAAGCCCGCTGCGCCCGTGCTGCTGACGCCTGGTTCAGTCTCGAGCGCTCAGGCGCAGCATGTGCCATCGCCACACCCGCAGGTCCAAGTGCAGCAGCAAAGCGTGCCGGTGGCGGATGCCAGCGAGCGCTCCGGCAACGGCGGCCGGCGACAGCAGCAGCACCAGCAGCAGCAACAGACTGGTCAGGGCAACCGAACGATCCCCGGTATGGGTGGTCACTTGCTCAAGCGCAAGGAGCGCCGCGTGCCCGGCGACAGCCAGGACGCGCCCGAGTCGGCCACCGTCGCCGATTTTAACTTTGAGGAGCGCCTGAACGACTTCAACAAGGAGGCCGAGTTCTCCAAGATCGAGGTCAAGGAGACCAAGGTGCGTCCGTGCTCTCGAGCCTCTTGCTCTCTGTTGGATCAACGGTCCATGGCTTACTCACCGATGGTTTGCCGTTGACTTGGACTACGCAGGGCTCGTACCAGAAGTCGTCGTTCTTTGACACGATCTCGTGCGACGCGCTGGATCGGCTGGAAGGCAACAAGGGACGCCTGACGGCCAGCGAGGAGCGCCGTCTCAACACGGAGACATTCGGTGCGGTCGGCCTCAACAACCGGCGAAACTTTCGTGGCGGACGAGGCGGTCGTGGTGGTCGCGGCGGCGGTGGCGGTGGCGGTCGTCGTGGCGGTGGCGGCTACCGCAACGGCGGCGGATGGAACGGCGGTCGTGGCGGTGGCGGTCGTGGTCGCAACAACAACAATGGCGTCTCGGCTTGATTGGGAGTCTCGTCGGAGAAAACTGTTCTCATGAAGACGGCTGAGCGCTGGCTCTGTCGACACAGAAGTTAGGACCAGGACATGGTGCAAGAGATTGGCTAGACTAGCGAAACCAGTTGCAGACTTTATCTCGGACCTTGCGACTTCCTCCTTCATCGAAGATCGTCAGAGCCTCTTGACTGTGCGCAGCGACTCCTTCATACCATCAAACGATAGCCAGCGACCTCTGCTCTACATGATCATCAGCCATGTTGTCCGGTGATCTTCAGATCAAGGATTCCTTCCTGCGAAGTCTATAGCTAAATATGTCTATAGTCATTGGCACATCGTCGATGCTATCGACGATAGCTCACCAGACAACGAAGCACACGCGAGGGATCGCAGCGAAAACGCAAATGGGGAATGCATTGGCTTCTTTACATCGAAAGAGTCCATAGGAAAGATGCAAGAGGATATGCAAAGTGCAGGACTGCGAGTGTCGACTCGCGGGACGCTACGCACTTGACTCGGACGGCACAACACGCGGTAGGCGCCTCGCTTACACCGAGCTGGCCGCGCAGTTGATGATCTCGTTCAGCGCGAGGTAGAAGGCGTCGCGGTCGATCACGGCCGAGCTCTGTAGGTCACACGAAGGAGAACGTTAGCGCCTTGGCAACAAGATGAGTATGGCTGTAACCGGCAAGACACGTACGTCCTTCTCGAGGAAGTCGTTGACGCAGTTGACGACGGCCTCGTGCATGACGACGCTCTCGGCCGTGAGTCCGAAGACGCGGCTGTTGGCCAGGTCGGAGCGCGCGGTGGCAAGCTTGTTGGCGAACCAGCTCTCGATCTCCGCGGCTGTGACCGTGGGCTCGCGGCGCGAGATCCACTCGAACGGCGGCGGGCCGGCGAACAACGAGTAGCGGAATTTGACGTAGCAGTTGCCCTGCACCCACGAGGCGAAGGGCTCGAATGTGTCCTCGCTCATGTCGTTGGCGTTCACCTGTAGTCAACAAGGAGCACAAGCTAGCTGTCAGTCTCGTCATCGTACTCTGAAAGACAAGATGGATGGGGCGTACCTTGGTAAAGTGCTGGCCGATGCAGTCGCCCAGGTTGGCGTAGTGGTAGTTGGCGATGTTGGTGAGCATCTCGAGCGCCCATCCGTCGCGCGTCTTGGCCACATCCGCGAGCGCGAGGCCCTTGAGCGTCTCGACGTAGTTGCCCCACTCCTGCGGCGACACGAAGCCGCTGTTGTCGAAGTCGAGCGCCCAGAACGGCGGCACGATCGACGAGGCCGGGCTGAACGGGTAGTCGGTGCCGCGCAGCGACGTGACGGGCGGCTCCTCCATCGAGTCGGGGCCGTACAGGATCCACTCGGGCGGCGGCAGACTCGACGCATCCCCGCCGACCATGAGCGGCTCCTCGATCACACGCTCAGCCTGCTCCATCTCTTGCTGCTCCTGGGCAGGAATCTCCACGCCGAAGTCCTCCAGCGTCTCGACAGCGGGCTGCTCGGCGGTGCTCGTGACCTCTTTGGCACCCGCCGGAAGATCCTCAGTGCCCTGTCCGAAGTACCCTTCCGCGACCGTGGGAGCCTCAACGGTGTCGGGGTGGCTGTACTGTTTCTTGTAGGCGTCGCGAGCCTCCTCAATGGCAGTCTGGTCATCGTTGGAACGGAGGCTGGGAGACTCCTCGACGGCGGGCTGCTCGAAGTGCTCCTGCTCGGTGAAAGGCTCGTCCACAGTGTAGCCAGGGGTGTTGTAGAGAACTTCCGGAGCCTGATCAATGGCAACAGGGGCGCCGTAGTGCTCCTCCGAGGGCGCCAGATGCTCCAGAGGCGACTCGTAGTGCTCTTCGGCGATCGGCTCCTGGTAGTCACCCACAAGGTCGGGCACCGGCTCGTAGTGCTCCTTCGGCAGCTCGAGGCCAGTGGGAAGCTCCTCGGCGGGCTGCTCGTCGTTTCCACGCAGGGAGGGCATCGTCATGATGTCCATCGGCTCGTTCTCGTCAGCAGGCGATTCGTAGTGCTCCTCAGCGATCGGCGACTCGTAGTGCTCCTCAGCGATCGGCGACTCGTAGTGCTCCTCAGCGATCGGCGACTCGTAGTGCTCCTCAGCGATCGGCGACCCGTAGTGCTCCTC
>JAASGW010000245.1:0-40694 GCA_023334395.1 Phytopythium sindhum
CGTGTTCGGACACAAAAATTGCACAGATTGGTCAGTTTGTGCTTGTTCTGCAAGACGATACAATTTGGTTGCGGTTTTGTGCTTCTTGGATCACTTATGGTAAATTTTGTGCTCATTCGGATCTTTTTGGCGCGTACTGTACGACACACTAAAGACTGAAGGGTTCCGGCGGCCTTGTGTACACCACTCTAGCCCTGTGTATTCTCGGACAACCACCACTTGGCTATCCTGACCTCTGATTGGTAGAAAGCTGAGGATATCAACTAATCACGTCCCTTCCTTTCACGTGGGGTCCTCACATTCACCCTGAGTGACCTCCCACTTTGCCTATACAGTCAACCCCGGCAGTATTGGAAGGTGGGACCTCACTATATCTCACAGTTTATAAACCAATTTTTTTCAAAAAACCTTACCAAAGTATGGATGATGAGCTTAAAATTATGTTTTTTTCAAGGCTATCAAAAGTCAATGGTTTCAATACTGCCGGGGATGACTGTATCAGTAGTTAGAAGTTAGAGAGCTTGTGCCCATCTAGCAGGACGATAAACACAGTAATTCAGTTCTCATTCTACCACAAAGCATACACTTGGTTTTATTGCACAATCTTTGTGATTATCACAAATATTTACATAATTCTAAATGTTCCTCATACAAAGCGCATGTGTACGCTTTGTGACCGAGCATAATTCTTGCCCGGTTACACAGTGAGCGCAAACAAGCCAGGCGGCGCTCGGGTCTCAACGCAATGACCCCTGTGTCTTCAGGTTCGTGACACCCACCGGTACCTCTTATTCGGTACAGTTCCGATAGCGTTCGGAGCGTTCCGATAGTTGTAATGGGTCTTCAATGCCATTACATGGAGATTGATGTGAACCACATCATTTCCGGCGTGTACTGCTGGGACACGGCTACCGATTCAAAACCGGTATTACCGTTAGGCACCCACGTTGTAACAGGGTTACACGTAGCGGTACAGTAGGTAAGTGTACCGCTAGACACAGCGTTGTGCCGCGAGGTACAAGCCGCCGCGTACCGTACACTTGCGGTACGCCACAAGGAGAGTAATGTGTAGCACACTACTGCGAAGACTAGGTCCTAACGGATAGTGTGGATACACTATCCACTGCACACATCCGCGCAGCCACTCATGGCCGCGCGCGCCTCCCATTGGCTGGCAGCGGGCACTGCTAGCCAATCAGCGCCGTTCTTTAGGTTGAGGCGCTCATGTCCATTCACGAACGCCTGTTTCAATGCATATATTAGTTTTAGGAGGCTAGGACCTTGCACCCGACAAACGGGCGCTAAAAACAATAAAACAGTTCTCATTTCGATACAAAGCTCCGACTTCTTCTTTAATATAGTACTGTACGGTGAACCGTACAGTACTATAGTTAAAGTAAGACAAACACACCGCTTCCTCGTACACGCGCACGTGTACGCTGCGTAAATGGCTAGCCCAGTTACACACGTGCACAGGATGACATCATGAGATGACGTCATGGAACATTCCGTCACATAGACAAGTGGTAATTCTCCACTTGCACAATCATGTGCGGAGTGATAGTTCCTGCTCTTGGGGAACGCAGGGAGTGATGTGGTCAGCATCATGATTCAAGTTCAAGTGAGAGGCGCGAGCCAATCATGACACTGGGAATATTCTCTCCAGATTTCAAGTTCAAGGTCGGTGGGTTGAACCTCAGTGCAACCAAGGTTTTATATTCAGAGTAGCAAGTAGGTTTGAGGTTTTATACCATAAAACCTGTAGGGGCCCTTGAGGTGTTTCGGGCGCCTCAGGAAGAGGCAGTACGCAGCAGCTGGACCCAGGACTGCATTTTAACTCAGTTGCAAATTCACCATCAACCACTCAAAGCGCCTCCGCTCCTCTCTCCAAGCCTCTCGGGCCCCACTTTCGACCAAGACCGAGCATCGGCTGACACCCTTGTGTCAGACCCTTGTTCTATGCTTCCTCACCACGGGATCAACTCCATCTCGCTCTTCGATATTGCGATAGCGGATAGGACAGAGTCCCGTTACACAACGTCTGATATTCGTCTTAAAACTGGCATTGAATCATCACCATATGGTTTGAGTGAGATCATGCAACTAAATCCGGTTATTTACACCTGAAAAGATATTAGCGAACGTAAAATGGGTTTGATTGCTCAGGAAGCGTTGTACATCATCCCTAAATGCGTTTCAACGTCTGGCGACGATAATGATCGAGAGGAATCGCCCATCATGCTTTATATTGACTATAACTGTCTCATAGCGCCACTCATCAAATTTATTCAAGAGCAGCAGGCGATAATCCAAGAACAGCAATCACTGATCGTTGATTTACAAGCACGCCTTTCTTGCATTGAAGCACGGCCTGTGTTAAAAAAAAGAAATGGCTCGCCAAATATAGAACGGGCACGGCAGACGATGCAACTGCTGGAGATTCTACCCCCAACCCAGAAGTATAAAAAATACAAAGCTCGCGTGATTTGGAAAGGCAAAGAGCAGACGGTGCATTTTGGAGATGTGCGCTATGAGCACTACTAAAACACGACGCCCCTCAAGCTTTGGAGCCGACTCAATGAGCTGCCGTAGGCGATACGGGCGGGCTTTGCCCTGCCACCACGGCGATCAAGAGAGACGCAAGAGATAAGACAATGTAGTTGTCCGGCAATCTTCGATTGCTTACCTCGCGCGCCATCGACACGATGAGCTGGCGCTCAGGGCTGGAAGACCTGAGAGTCAGAGACTCCAATGGTCATCCGTTGATGAGGGACCAGCCGGCATCCTCGCAAAGAGTCTTCTGTGGTAGGGACTCATTTCGCATTTCGCCCGCGACTACAAGCCATGCTCAACAACTCGGCCACTTTCCGCGCGCTTCGCCTCTCGGCTCGGATCTCTTCATGGCTCGACTTTGAGGCCGTCACCGCGAACCTCGGACTCGCTGACTGGGAGGAGCGTCTTCTTCGTGAGGGGCTACGCGCATCCATCGAGGGACGACGCGGCTTGGAGCGATACTATCGCGACATGATGACAGCATACGAGGCTGAGCGTCGGCGCCGACATCAACCAACCCCGCCCGACGGCAGCTACACGACGCCGCCGGCTACGACTTCTGACGTGGGCAACGTTGCATCACTCGACAGCGACGACGACTACGTTGCGACCTTCGGAGACCAGCTCGACGCATACGCTGCGCTGCCGGACGACGACGTCAAGGAGGAGCGTGTAACGGGCCTGGGAGCCCGTTACTTGCTTACACGTGCGCGTGGGGAAGCAAATTCAACTCTGTCCATTAGAATCCAGGAGGGGGAGGCCTCCTGGACCACAAACCCATGTAGGGGCTCCTGATTGGTCGATAAAGGACTGCGTCCCAAATATCAGCCAATCAGGGAGCGCCAGGTAGGAGCGCGTCGGCTGCGCCTGACGCGTGGTTAAAACCTACCTACAAATGCAACTTCAACCTAGGTCATACCTACAAATGTAACACAAGCGTAACGGGGATGTCCCCGTTACAGAGCGTGTGCCGACGCCAATCCCTTTCATGCTGGAGGACGAGGAGACCAAGAGCGAGGAGATCAAGGAGGAACCCGTGCCATCGCCGCCATCGTCATCGCCGCCCACGACTCGCTCTGCTGCTCGTAAGCGCGGACGCGAAGAAGACGCAGATATCAAGGAGGAACCCAAGCGAGCACGCCATGAGGCTAAGCACGCCGAAAGTGGCTGAGTTGTTGAGCATGGTTCGTAGTCGTGGATGTAAGTCAATACACATACCTTTGACTTTTATATTTGCTTTCATATACTCGCAACATGGGCTGCTGCGGCCCTTCGAAGTTGCGTTCGAACCTCACAGGCGAACTTCCACGCCAAGTCATAGGCTCTACTCAGTTGCAAGCGGATCAGATCGTGGTCTTAGGCGACTCAGTCTATCTGCCGGTCAATAATTCAAATGGTGATTCAGCAATAATTGAAATTGAAATCAACGACAAAAAAATGCATGTGTATCGCGGTTATCAGAACCGGATGGTTCGAGCAGGCATCTCATAGTGAAAAGGTCTTCACTGAGGGCTCCTTTTTTTTCGAAGCTACATAGTTCTTTCGATAGACCCCAGTGTGGGCCCAGATGCGCCCGCCTGTTTGCGTGGAAGCATCCTTAGTGTCTTTGAGCTCCATGGCCTTGGCATCTGACGCCCATAGTGTCGATTGCGTGCTTTGCTTGCGCTCACGGATGATGAGCCCCTTCATGATTGCACGCAACTCAGCGAGGTTCTGGTCAGCGCGATCTCCGTAGAGGCCGTTCGAACTGGATACAATGTTAGGGTTGAGGAAGAACATCGTGATGACGTGATGTGTTATCTATATAAGACGAGTGATCATATGTTTGAACTCATTATCAGAAATCAGTTTGTTTGAATACATATCCACCACTACCAACTTCATCTGTTTGATGATGGACGGGTTGTCATTACCTAATTCAATCTCACCCTTTAGCTTGTCATACTCCGCCTTCAATGATTCCATCGGATCAGTCAGCTCATCTCTAAAGCAGTGTTGGATGTGTGTCGCATGCAGAATTTCCTTGAACAACCGCTTGTCATCCGTAGATAGCTTATCATACCCATCCTGATTGATTTGTCCGCCATAGACCAAATCCTTGATCATCTGTTGAACACCTTCCCCTATCTTGCGTTTCGGCCCGAGTTTTTTACGCGATTGATAGACGATGTTGAGCTCTCCCTTATCCAGATCAGGTATCCGGATGTATTTGCTGCCAATGGGCTGATATATGTATGCTGACGCCAGACCCGTGCCTTGGATATCATTGAGGTTGTAATACTTACCGCGTCTTTCCATGTTGCGATACTGACCCGCTCCTTTCAGGCCTCTGCCCTTCAGCTTAACGCCTTGACCTTCAATTTCTGATTTCTTCAGTGCTTTATAACCTCCGATATAAAGTGTCAGAGCTGCTTTTTGAGCTTTCAGATTTGCCTTTGCTGCTTTTACGGCTGCCTTTGACTTTTTAGTGCCTTTAATTTTATATAAGTTCTCAGCTTCCATTAGCAGTTCCTTAGCCTCAGCCACCTTTCGTTGCCCGAATTTAACCTTACTGGCAGCTTCTTCTAAAGGTGTTAAAGTATTTGGTGATTCATTTTCAGAGGGCTCTGGATTAATTGAGCGCGGAGTTGCATTTAACACACTCTGTGAATTAGCATGGAATACTTTATTAAATACTAAGAGTTGTTCTTTCTTTTCACCTTTATTATAAAGCTCTTCTAATCCTTCCATTAGCGCATCGAGTGTTGGTGCCCATTGCGTTTTGGAGTTAAAATCGGTTAAGACCTTACCATAAATAGGCTTACCTGTGGAAGTAAGAGATGGGATAAATCCATTGTTAATGAAGTAAGTTTTATTCATGTATAGTTTCTTTTTAATCGGATTATCTGAATCGACACCAGTTTCCCATATAGGATGTAGCTTGAGCGGGATTGTTAAATCCCTTACAATGAGCTTTTCGTAGTAAATATGTAGTAGTTTTTTGGCATCCATATCGGAGTCGGTTAGGTGAGTATCTGCCTTATCAAGTTCGAATGTAGATTCAACATCATCATTGCCTGTCATCTCTAATCTTGTATCCTTTTCTATGCCGATTTTTGTTCCATTGTAAATCCCATCGTCTTCAAATTTAGTTTTGTTTTTGATTGACATCTTTTTTTCTTCAGCTAATAAATTTCCATAATCGACACCAGCAACCTTTGTTAAATTTATGTAGTTATTGAGCGTTTGGTTCCAATCAACTCGTTTTTCAACAGCCTGACGTCGATTTTGCGAATCTCTGCCGACTACAACAATTTCGCGGTTATGAAGTATAACAATATTCTTGTCTCTATGCTCACCACTTAAACGCGATCCTAATTTTAGGACAGGTTCAAGCTGAATATCAGGCCGCTTCGCTATAGTATGCACGTATTGCATAAGAAATCTCAACTTTGACTTGCTGGCTAAATTATCTAACTGGGTGTCAGACTCTTTGTCATTTAGACTACTATTTTTCAAGATTTTACGAACAGCCTCCTCAATTGCTTCTGCTGATTTACGTTTTTGTCCAGTCTGGCTTTGTAAATTGTATTTATCAAATGCGCTAATTTTATCGGCAGGACCCGCTTTGAACGCCTTTCTACCCTCATTCAGATAATCTTTATTTAATTCTTCGTTCGAAACTCGTGGATACATTCTTTTAAGCTCTTCACTATTTCTTAGATAATTATAGACCTCATCTGCCGTTCGAGCCCAATCCACCTTTTTCGATTGAGATTTCTGCTTGCCATCTCCTTGGCGTTTATACACTGCTGCGTTTTTATTGAGATATAAATGATTCAACGGGCGACCATTACTATCATACGGACTCATTTTTAGCGTTTGTAGCTCTTTGTATTTACTAAACATATTCTTCACGTATTTTCTGGAATCCGCCTGCAGAGATACTGTATCTGATTCTTCATCTTCTTGAACCTGATTTTGAGCGTTATCTTTACCGTAATCTTCATCATAAACATCAAATAGGTCAAAATCAGGAACATCAGAAACAGAGGATCTCGTTGAAGTTACCGGACTGCTCTTAGGTGTGCTACTTACAGACGAAATAGATGATATAGCTGGACTACTAATTGAGCTGGACTCTGGACTACTTATAGGTGTGCTACTTGTAGATGAACTATTCGCAGAGCTGGCTACACCATTCGATGGTATGTCTATTACTTCAGGAATACTGCCTTCATTTGACCCACTGGCTTTTTTTTTACTGCCGTTCGAGTAAAGAATCTTTTCCTTAGTCGAATCGGCATTTTTGATAGCATCTTCTATCTCAGTAGCGGTCATGTGAATGTTAGTATCAGTAGTTTTAGAGCCTCCCAACGTAGTAGATTTATCGCCATCGGTCGCCCATTGTGTTCCCTCATACATTTCACGCTTCTCAGTAGCTTGGCGCTTGCGGCGTTGAGCCTTTTCAAGCAAAGCAAGACGCTTTTGTTCTCTGTCTGCTAAGTTCTTAAAGTTAGGAAACATGATTCTATATGATACGGTTCAAAACAAATCAAACAATGAAGTAAAATTAATATGAATCATAAAAAGTGATAGAACAAATATTCATAGTGGTGGAGAGGTTTGGATGTAGAGGTTCTATCCGAGCGTTGAGGGTTCAAATCCCCCACCCTGACTTTTTTCACCACTCAATTTTGGAACAATCAGATACGAGTTTTAGCCCCAATTTATTTGTTCGTACTTGGAGTGGTTTGGACGGCTCGGTTGCAATCGAGTGGCGTGGGTTCAAACCCCACGACTGAGCATGTGGTAAATGTCAATAGCTTGGGGTAATTGTCGTATATGAGTTCTTACGCGGATCTGAGACATAATTAAGAGCCTGGTTGCAGCTCGCCCCACCTCGAAAGAGGTGAGTCTCATGGGATCAGACTGGAGGACTTCGGTTGGATTAAGCACCACCAACCGAAGGGCCTCCGATAGTCATTCGCGTCAAGACGAATTGGATTAATCCATGGTTACACACGTTCTCAAATGGCGTATAGACAAAAAAAATCATGTAATCGAACGAGAAGATCTGGCGCTAAGGGCCGGAAGACCTGAGAGGCAGAGAATCGGGAGCAGAGAATTGGGATCAAAGATCCCATGGAATTCGCGGTTCCTATCCAACGGTCATCCGTTGAGCCGTATCGGCGAGTCGAAGCTCTTCAAGCTTCTTGATGAGAACTCATTACGGTGAAAATCTAAAACGATTTATATTAAAATGGTAGCGATGGCATATTTCATTTCTTTTGTAAATCAAGGCATGATAATACGATTTTATATTCCAGAATGGACGACCAAATATACATTCAAGCTCTCTTGTTAAACGCTTATCACGAATAGTATCACTGAAGTTTCGAATAGGGTCCAGTTTTCGCAACTCAAATCGAATTCTATCAACCTCTTCAACTATCCATAGCTTTTTTCTAAGGACCTCCAGCTCTTCTTCACATTTACATTTACACTTCATCATTTTGTTGCTATCTATATAGGTATATATATAGGGAGCAAAAATCGAATAAAAATTAATTAAATGCATGAGATTTATTAGGACAAGAGGGTAAATCTAAGAATTTTGAAAGAATAAGCTAGCTTAGATAAGCGATCAAAGAGAGAGGATCAAAGATCCCTCAGGGATCCTACGGACACCCTCGCCGGGCACCTTTGGTGTCTTATCATTGACTCAGGCTTGCGCCTTTGAGCTGGCGTAGTCGCTCTGGATGGAGTTTCACCTTCATCTTTGTCTTCAGACTAATTGGACTGTCAGATTTCATTAAGGTGGAGCTGACGCTCAGGGGTGAAAGCCCTGAAAGTCTGCGACTTCTGCGGTCTTCCGAGGTTGATTTAAATGTTGGCTCTGGGGGTTTGTATAGATTTATCAAAGAATCTTGTTGTTTAAATAATGTAGCAGCATCAGCTTCAAGAGAAAGATTATCGTACACACCCGCAGCTTCACATGGATCATAATCGACAAAGATCAGGTCTGAATCCATTTCTATTCTCTACTATTGTGTATATTCTTTAGAATAATTATTAAATATGATTTATTTTGAGGTAGCTTTTTGCTTAGACCAGTATTCAACTTCAAGCTGGCTTCTTCTATTCTTATTGACAAGGCGTAAATTATTTTGTGGCTCCCAAGTTGGCTCTTCCATACCAACCCATTTAATAAGATATTTGTATTTGCCATTGCGTAGCTTTTTATGGTCAAACACATTTTCAACTTCAACAACTTCTCCTTTATCAATGTTAGACTCAGTAGCTACAGAATTGACAATTTTGAGGTCGTTTGGCGATTTGTAAAGAATGTGATTGTTCTTGGAGCGTATTTCAACACGATAACCATCGATACCTTTGACCTGATAAATAGCTTTACTCCATCTTGCTGATTCTTTTTCGAATGTTTCTTTTTCAGACGATATAGGACACTACTACCAATACTTAACTTATTTTCAAGGTCTTGCATTGTATTTTTGTTGTGCTCAAGCTCTGAGCTAATAACCATGCCTTTTGCTTCATTTGGAGTCATTCCGATTGATCGATGAACTGTGCTATTGTAATTGTTAATTATATCGTCAAGAAGATTACTATTTAGCTTTAAATGCTCCATTTTCATTAGACGTTGTTTTACAGTTCTATTAAATCGTTCAATTTTCCCCATAGTGTTATGATCACCCGGCTCATTATTAAAATGCTCAATTTTTTTCGTGCTGAAGAATCCCTGAGCCACATTGTTCATAAATTCAGCTCCATTGTCTGAAGTAACGATTTTAACTTTATTTTTCTTTGTAAAAGCTTTCAGGGCATTAAGAATAGTTTTTGCTTGCTTATTGGGTAAAATCTTAGCATATCCCAATCGTGAGTTAATATTTACTGCGGTAAAAATCGGTTTGGTACCAAGTCCTTGCCAAAAAGCTAAATCCACTTGCCACGAGTGCGGATTCGGCGACGAAATAGTAAAATTATTAAAGTAATTTTTTTGCTCTTGATACCGCTGTATGCCAACTTGGTTGGAGAACCATTCCTTGACTACTTTGAGCGTTATTGATTGATCTATCGCTTTAGCCTTTTGGTACAGCTTTTGTATGCCTACATATCCTGTTTTTGGATCATAGTATAGCTGATGTAAGAGTTCTGACATGATGTCAGCCTTCAAAAGATGTATATATAGAAAAAG
The DNA here is from genome assembly GCA_023334395.1 of Phytopythium sindhum. Classification (NCBI taxonomy): domain Eukaryota; phylum Oomycota; class Peronosporomycetes; order Pythiales; family Pythiaceae; genus Phytopythium; species Phytopythium sindhum. The sequence goes on from JAASGW010000245.1 coordinate 9,752, forward strand.
ATAAAATACTCCTTCATATTCTGAGCTTGCAGCCTATAGATTTAGAGGGATAGTTCGAATACCATCCGCCAATACTTGGCGCTTGTCATAATAGTAATTTAGAGCAGTTTTGGTTTGAGTGTACGTAATAATAGACTTCGACTCTTTACTGATACGGAATCCTTTGTTCGTACCGTTCAGGGTAATACGGTTGCGAACGACATTCTCAAATCCTTCTGGATTAAGTACATCGTTATTTCTACCTCGCCCTTGTTGAACTCCCTTCGCCGATACTTTTACCTTGTAGATTGAGTCAGGTAGATAACAAATATAGTTTTTGGAGCTGAGACTAATCATAGCATCACCACGCCATTCGTCTTTAAAAAGGCCAGGGGTTCGGCGGTCATATTTAGCTACTTCATCATTGTAATCACGGGGGAACCAATCATACTTATGATCCTCAAAGTGTCTGTGTAGCTCTGGTCTGATGAGATTAGAGAAGGGTTGGTCATCGCTAAATGCTATGTAGGCACTGTCAGTATCCATCTCTTGGTATTCAAAGTCAGCGCGGTCGAAGTAAAAGTCAATGGAGTCGTAATAGAACTGAAGCATTCGTAGTTTCGCCAGCTGATAAATGGCAATAGACAGGTGGATTGGATTTGTAAGTTTGATTCGACGCTTCTTCATAGTGAGTTCATAAGCCCCGTTCAGTTCCTCAAGACCATGAAATGTAAAGTGTTCGACAAGTGAATCGACTTTGTCCGAGTCCGTCTCATACTTGACCTGCTTGTGCTTTGACATATCCATTCCAGAACGACCAAATGCACTATTCCCAACAAGCTTCATCATCTCAGCGATCATTGCTTTACTCTTATCAGCATCTCCTTCACGACGAGCATCAGAAACCGCGTCCATGAATGGTTTAAACGCTTTGTGTGAATTTGCTTTGATAAAGCAGTAGGTCTTTGTAATAATTAAGCCATGGGCAAGATACCATTTTAGTAGTGGTGTGTATATGAGAATTTTATGACCAAAGTAGCTTCCAATGAGTTTTCGAGCTTTCTTTGCACCAGCAGCACCCTTTGATACGTTATATTCAAACATATGCTCACCAATAATGCTCTTGTCGCTGGGGTCAATCTCTATGTTCTTGAAAATTGGTGTCATTTCAGAGAAGTAGTTCTTCAGGTGCTCAGGTGTCTCAACATCACACTCAAGAAACCCGAAAGCGTTGCCATTTTTAATATCGTCGATGAGACCGTCATACACGTTGATAGTGGTAAGGCGACCACAGGGCATCTCATTACCGAGTGCCCACAGATAGAGAGCGTTGGCATCATACCCAATGACCTTTTTGCACAGCTTTCCACCACGAATAAAAGTTTCATTGCGCTTTGCATAACGGTTGAAGATAATCGATGGACCGCCAGCAATATTGGCTTTCATTTTACGATAGATCTCAGCTTCGTCCTCATCAATTGAAAACACCAGCTTGTTAGAATTGAAGTTCAGTAGTTTCTTTTCTCTAAAATCTGATATTGACATGTCTTTTCGTGCGGTATTACACTCAACACATGTGATCATAATATTTCCATCAACATGTCCCTTGTTGTTGTTGATTCGATCAGCGGACACGTTTTTAGGAGTTAGTTTTCCATAGCATAGATCACACAGGTAGCTTTGTTGAAATAGAAGCTGGTTAAGATGCTCGATAGTTAAAGCAAACTCCCGTCCGGCTTTATCATCTTGATTTTTATATCCATTAAAACGGCGTAGAGGGAAGTCGAAAGGGGGAGCAGGTTCTTTGATAGGGGTTTCAAGGTTTGAATAGCAAGTTTGATACATAACCTTCTCTGAAAGACCGGGGAGACTGATACCATCCATAAACATATCCAAATCGAAGCGTTTAAATAGTTCGCGCTGAGCTCGAATAGCCTTTACAAATGGAACAACATCTAAATTGTTATCCCAGATGAGTAAATCTTTGATAGAGTTCATTTTGTAGTGATCCCACACAAACTTAACACGCTCATAATCGTCGTCACTAATGCTCGTATCTCTTAGCTTGCTGTCAAAAGCACTCTTTACTGGAATGGAAGTCTCATTTAGAACGTCAAAGCTGGTTATGTACTCGTACGGAAAGAGACCTTTGCCTAGACCACACACAACTAATTTTATCATCACATTTGCATCCGCCGAGGTATGTGCTGAGATATTTTTCATAGCTCGTTCCAGCTGGAACGTAATTAGAGATATCAAGTATCTTAAGTTTCTTAGTTGTGATGCACATGTAGCCTGGGTTTTTGATGCTATGAACTACATCGTCTCCAAGCACAGCAAACAGATCATTTTTAATTAAATTGATGTCGTAACGACCTGAATTAAAGCCGAGCAGTGGAACTTTATTGATGCGGTCAAATACCTGTTTGTCCTTTTCATCCAGAGCTTCAATAAGAGGAGCAAACTTATTAAGATTGTATTCTACAATGAGAGCTTGCTTCTCATAGATATAAGCGAACATTTCTTCAAGTAGAGCTTTTGGTGATTGATTAACAAAGCATCGATATTCTTCAGTGAGGCTATCGCAAACAGAAACTGAGACAGGGATGTGCTCGTTCGTAAAGAACGTGTTTGCCCCTTGCTTAGTAGCTGTTGGTTTTAAAATAGCCTCAAAGTCGTATACAATAAAGTGATCGCTGTAGTGATCAACATCCTTGACTGAATACTTGGTGAGTAGGCCTTTAACCATATTTATGGCAGGGCGGTAGAGAGTCGGCTTCTTCACAAAGCTTTCGATCTCTGTCTTCTCACAGTTGTTTTTCTTATGATTTTTAAGCTTGTCAGCATTTGTAAATACCATTTCGCACTTCGGACACTTATGCTTACTTAGAAATTTGTCAGCGCAAGTAATATACATCGCGTGATTGTCATGGCTCACAATACTTAGTGTGTTATCATAATCTTTGTCAGACATACGAATGCGTTTAAACTCATTAGTTTCAGCATCCATGGTGTAGACATCAATTTTTAGTTGAAAACACTCCTCGAGCTCGTCGAATTGTAAAATATCAATCGGTTGAAAATTGCGATACAGTTTCAGCGAATAATCAATGCCTTTGTATGAGCAGTATCGCTTAAATGCGTCTTTTACAAGAGACTGAATACGGTCAGGCTTTTTCTTCGGCTCAGATTGAATATGGTATGCAATACAATGAAACACACACTTGTTAGCTGTCGATGGGAAGTTAATTACATGTCGATTAGAACGAATTACTTCTGGGATAATTGCTTCGCTATCACCAAGAGCGTGATTGCGATAGTAAATTACGACTTGGAAGGCGTTAATAGCTTTTAGTTTGTATGCACTAGCCGGATATGATAGTGTATTAGCAAGTTCCATCGTTCTGATATGACTGATTACTTTTTTATTGATATCTGATTTAGAATTAATAGCAATTGGTAGCTTAAACACTGCGGTATTACTGCTTGGGTAATAGTCTCGCTCAGAATTGTCGACAATGTTAACAAGCTTATATCCAAGCCAGATGTTAATTTTGTATGCTTTCTTTTGCGAACTCATTACGTTCTCAAGTTTGTCATAGAACTGACCTTCTGGAATATCTTCATACAGGTGAGATTCCAGCTTGGCGCCTTGGTAGAATTTATAACTGGCTTCGTGCTTAAAATCACGGGATAAATGCTTCTCCAGCTTTGAGCTGGAAATTTTATAATACTTTGCGATGAGCTTCTGCTTTTTAGGATTGTCTACATTACTGATGTAAACTAGACGTCCATAAGCATTGCGAACCTTGACACGACTTTGACTACCCCATTTTTTAATTGGGATATTTAGTCTAATAAGTCCTTCCTCTTGATATCCGAACATTATTGTTTGTTTATATATTAACCGCAATTATTATCAGGATCAAAATAAATAAATTAATTATAACCTCAATTATTTTTTATAATTGATGTTATAATTGTATGTATATACAAGGTAATAAATTGAGGAGCAAAAATAAATAAATAATTCGAGCATTGAGGTATGATGATTTTGACACTGTTAAAAGTGTTGGGTATGGTTGTAGCTGTCGAAATTTGGTCCGCCCATACTGTTGGATCGGTCGTCTCGGTGTGTTCTCAGGTGTCGAAAAATGCGGGTGCTCTCGTGGTGCTCTGGTGCGGAGAATATCCGATGGCTACAGGCTCTGGAGCGTTCGTCTCGGTAATTTACAGCCTCCGCTCAGAGAGGTAAAAAATCCGGATGAAATGTTCCAGACTATACTACTGAGAGTGCGGTGCCTTGGTGCCTCAAAGAATATCCAGCCAAGCGCCAGAGCGAGCTGGCAACAGGCGTAGACATTGATGAGATACCCTATCAACGTCTACGCCTGTTGCCGGGTTAGCTGATGGGGATCTCGGCGGCAAAGAAGCTCGTTGTTGCCAGCTCAGAGCGAGTTGAGTGTCGCCCGCAGTGAGACTCTCGGGCTGATTTAGATCTTGATTCTCAATGGGTTCTGTACTAACATTCGGGCAAGTGAGCGAACCCAATGCCGATGGGTTCGTGCTTGCCTGCGAAGGCAGACATGACCGGACCACTAAGGCCATGTCTGCCCACAGTTTGGCACAACAGAATACTTCCGCTGGTCCGTCTTGATATGACCACTTCTCTAAAATGCTTGCCAAATTTTCACCAAAATGAATTAGGAGGCGCATGATACCTCAAAATGAAGCTCTTCATTTGAGGAATCTCGCAGTTTTTTTTTTTTGCTGAGCGTTGTCTTCACTCAAGAAACGCTGTGAAGTAGGACAAAGTTTGGCAGAGCCAGGCAGGTAGTCGTCGTGGATGAGCTGCAACATGAAGCACACGAACAAGTCAACGTGTTGAACCCGTCCTTGAACGCGTTTTCCGTTAGCTTGGTGATATGTCTTCAGTCAAACAGAAACACAGTGCAACGACGTGTCCAACAAGAAAATGAGTCAGTTCGATTGACCAAGCCCAAGCTGATCGGTTCACAGTGGGTAGTTTCGGTGTTGCGCGCTCGCTTCTGGCACAGTTGCGTCACCGAGATCGACGCGCCATCAGTCAAAATGGCCGCAACTTGGGTCGGTGCCGCAGTGACCGGCGCCTTACTGCAGCTGTCCTTGCGCAAACGATACTCGCCACGTCGCTTGAAGAGATGCACGCATTTACCGTGGTCAGTTAGCGCCTGAGCCACAGAATTCACGATGTCTCCCAGCTGAGGAAGCAGGACACGGTCGTTGAAAGACGCATCCTCAATCTTCGCCGCGAGGTCTTCGGCGAATATATGCACCGGCGAGTTGTGATGCCCAGTTAGCTCGATCCGCTCTAGCACGTCCGCCAGTTTTCGTAGCATCACGGGGTCACGGATCTCAGTCTCGACCTTGATTTGGGATGGAAATCCGAACGCGCTTTGTACTGGGATCGTCGTTATACCAACCGGCATGGCGCACGTGATAGGTGACTCCTTGAGCGAGGTGATCAATTTCTGGGCAGCATCCGCACTGGTCAAGTCACTGCCAACGACATCCGGGAGACGGAAGTCGTCCATCTTGACGTCCCAGCGTATCTGATGTTTCTCCCACATTGAAGCCAACTCGGCGTCGACTTTGAAGCTGGCGACGAGTGCTCGGATTTTCACCTCGAAACTCTGAGCTGACATGTCACTATCACGTCGCCACGTGAAGGAGATGACCGCCCAGTCGCCGTATTGCTCCGTTGTGCAGATTCAATTCCCGAAAAGCTCCACCCGCCACTGACCTTCGTCATCCATGTGCTGGTTCTTCCGGAATGATCTTAAATCGCGGAACCTTGGCGGCGATATGCTGCGCTTCGCGATCACCCGCATGAAGGAGTACTCCACCCTTGCATTCCGTTAGGTCGACTGGTTGCCGGCAAATACTCCTTTGCGGAACCTAAGGACACCTCCGTCGGCGCTGGCTAGCTCCGCGACAGCTTTAGCGCGGACCACTGCACTCGAGCGCGACGTATCCTCGTACGCGTCGAACGTTTCCTCGTCGCTCGAGTCGGTACAGAATCGCGTCTTCCTCTTGGACGGCAACTTGACGGGCGACTGCTTGATGTGCCCTTTCAAGATGCCGAAGCCCAGCGTGCTGTCCACGACGCGAGACAGACGCGCGTTCATCTCCCTGATGGTTTTGTGTTTGACAGGCGGAGCCTCCGCGGTGGTAGCCATGCCGACGCGCTCTCGATGATGGCGGATCGTCGACTGTGGTCGCGCGTAGATCGGAGAAACTCGGGAGGGAGGGAGGGAGGGGGGGAGGGGGGGGGTGAGCGCGACCGCCCATGGAACTGGAGCAGCAGGAATCGCGAACTACAGCAGACGAAGCTTAGCCCACAAAATATCCAGCCAAGTGCAAGAGCGGGCCGGCGCCGATGCATGTTTGCTTCCGGAAGAGTTCGGCAATGCGTGAGCTCCGACACTGAGCCGCTCGATTTGAGACTGTGATGAATCTATTGCCCACGGGGTTGATGCCACTGCCGGGGCGGGCGAACCAATCTGCGATCGACTATCTCAGGAAGGACTGCGAAACACTATGGCGAGACATTCGTGGCCACGGGCATAGCGCAAGGCTGGCCACTTGTTTGCGAGATGAGTTTGTGTTGCGTTGGCGTCCTCCGCCCCAACGAGTTCACTTCACTGTGAAGAGAAGCTCTTCACATGTTATGTCGACCATCATTTGACAATTATAGATGATTTAATTAATTTTGTTAAACTCAGTTATTGTTTCGAAATAGAGAGAATTTTGCTGGCGAAAATATATTGTCGGTACCATTTGTCAAACAAGACTGGTGGAAATGAGCGCGACGCACCCCTTTGAGTGGTAGGCGCGGCGCTGTAGCGGCCGCCGCGGCGCTCGGTGGCGGATGCGAGTTGGTCGACATTAATAACTGGGCCATACACTTCCAATTCGTGTGCGCAGCTCCATCAGCCTGACGTTCCCCGAGGCGGTAGACGCCGAGCACGCACTGCAGACGCTGCAGGTGGACGCGGAGCTCCAGCCCGACAAGATCCACCGCACGCTTTCCGTCCAGGGCGCCGACCTGCTCGTGTACGTACGATGAGAACCGATTCGTGTCTGTGCTGCTGCTGTCTTTGCTCTCGCTGTGGCACTGATCGCTGTGCCTTGTGTGTGTGTATGTGCTCCCTCTTCTGGATGGCTTCGCAACTCCCCACGTCCAGCCACTTCGAGGCGACCGAGGTCCGGCTGCTGCGCGCCGCCGTGTCCTCCTTCTACGACATGGCCGTGCTCGTCGCGCGCACGCTGCTCGAGTTTAAGGAGTGAAAGGGCCGCAAATACACTCGCCCGTTCGTCTCTTGTGTAGATTCAACTCGTGTCATTCTGTCCTTGCCACCGCTCTCATCGTTGATCACGAACCGCCATCATTAGCCTACGCACACGCACAACATGCAGACAGCGATGCTCCCCAACCAACAGACAAGGATCCGCATCACCCCGGGCCTCGCTCATGACGCGGAGCTTCCAGTCGCGAGGTTATCGCCATTCTCATTGCCCACAGAGCCCTCTATTCGGGGCGGATGGGTGTCAACAGCACTCAACAAGTGACGGGAAAGACCAACAGGAAAATGGCGAGCGCCGCGCCGTCGCCGGCCGTCGGGCGGCTGCTGCGTTGCGTGCGCGACTGCCAGCTCTTCCACGTGCGTACCAAAGGCCAGCACGCCATACAAGGAGGAGCGATGACTCGTCTGGAACTGACACAGCGTACGAATCGTTGACCGCCTGACAGTTGGAGCGCGCGATCGACGCGGTTGAGCGGCAACGGCAAGAGCACAGCGACTCTCGGGCTTTGGTGGAGGAAGAGCAAACATCCACCGGTTATGAAGGCATCCAAGAAGTGCAAGCGAGATCCAAGAAGGAGGAGCGCGTCCTGGCGTTGGCGGACCACAAAACAATCGCGAACCTCCAGAGCCTCCTGGTGCGTCTCTGGAGCTTGCCATGCCGTGTCCATCCACCGAACGCCGTTGACCATTGCCCCTCTATGGTTGGCGTGTGTTCTCCGTGACAGAGCGGGATCAGCCGTGCATACACCTCGCCTGACGACTCGGACCCGTTGGCCGAGAGCAGCAGGAATCTGGTGGTCGCGGTCGCAGCCACGCTGATGGCGCAGTCGACACGCGCCTGCCGCGCGTCCAACCGCAACATCTGCATCTGGGGCACCGAGTCGAGGAAGATCCTGCGCTTGCTGTACTGGATCGCGCGTCACGAGGCCCAACAGAGCAGCACAGACGCAGCAACCCATGCTCAAGGCAAGGCGAGCGTTGCTGCCCCGCGGCTTGTGTTCCTGCTTCCAATGATACTGCAGTGGGTGCGCGACGCATCTGACAAAACACGGCAGTTGACGGCGTGCTTCATTCTGTTCGAGCTGCTCCAGATCCACCGCCACACCATTCGCAGCGGTAACGAGCCACAGTCGTCTTTACTCGGTAGTGGCAGTGATGGCGCGGTCGAGTTCATCAGCGCGCTAAGTCGAGCCGTTGACCAAGGGGCGGTGACTGTCAAGAGTACGTCGCTAGGCGAAAGAATACGGTGCTGGTACCTGATCTCACTGTATTGCCTTGCCGCGTGCACGCTTGCAGACAACACGAAGAACCCCACGACGCTTGGCCTTGCGGCGCTAGAAACGCTGATCCTGGTGTGCTGTGATGCGGCAAACCGCTTGATGCTATCATATGAAGCAGAGGAGTCGTCTGGTGTTGAAAGCCACGAGCTCCGTGTTGTTGTGGTATGTGTCGCGATATCTATCGTTCGTGACCATCCGATCCAACGTTGACATCCAATCGTTTGGTGTCGTTGTCCAGGACGGGATGCAGCACGCGGCTAGCACACTGATCGAATGGCACTGCCATGCGCCACGCCGACGATTTCTCGTAGTCGGCTTGGACCAACTGCTCTCCTTCGTTCGCACATGCTCCACGCTGATCTTCACTGGCGAGACTGCGAGCTCTGATGATGCGGCGACCGCGACATCGACAACGGCAATGCGTATGCTTCTCTGGCACTGGCAGGCTAGTGCTCCGCTGTTGTGCACGCGTAGCGATAGCGTGATCAACATTCGCGACTCACTTGGACCAGCGAAGGTCCTCGAATCCACTGTGACAGCCATCACTGCTCAAATCACGCAACGGCAGGCCGTGCGCTACGATCTTGAGGTTGCACGACTGCGACAACTTTGCGTGTTGCTAGATCTCGTGCGATCGACAATCAAGACCAACCAGGAAGGGAAAGTCTCAGTCCTCGCAGGCGCGTCGCCGACGACCAGATCGACGCTTGTCGTGTTTCTCGTGTGGCTGTTGGAGCTAGCAGTCAAACACAAGGACTCAGCAGTCGTCAAGCTGATCGGAAACCTGCTTCGGTCGGGACTTATCGAGCCTGAAAGCAACCTCGCTTTGGTGGAAACGCAGGAAGAAGCGCAGATTGTTGCTACTCAGCTTATCGGTTGCTTGATACGAACCGCAGACGCTGCTGCAGTTGACTTGACGCAGAGCAGAAGTATTGGTGTGCCGGATACTGCCGTACAATTATCCGTCGAAGAGCTCGTCGCCGACATCATCATCGCGCAGCAGCTACCGATTGCGACATTGATCCTGAGCTTGCTAAACGACGAGTCCGCTGAGTGCACCGCGATCCAGGTAATCTCATCATCTAACGATTCGATTGTGGTGATCTTTCTAACGTTACTCGTACGTGATCCGCATTCTCTATGCTGTTTCCTAGAGCGCTCTGTCGCTGGCGCGCACGTTTCTCTGCCAAGTCGATGCCAGTGCGACCCCAGAAGCTACGAAGAAACTCTGGAGGTTCAACACACGCGTCACACACACTCGCTTTCAAATCGATCTTATTGTTCATCACGACTGACAATCGGTTGTCAATTATGATTGCCCTCTGTACAGGTCACAGTTGACTCCAAGCGTTTTCCGGTACCTGGACCATCAAGATGCAGGATGTCCGCGTTTAGTGAGACTTCGCACCTTCCGAACGCCCGGGGCCAGGCAATACGAACTGCTCTAACGCTTCTGTTGTTTTCGTGTTTGCATCGTTGTGCGTGACCCGTACAGGCAGCGTTGTGCGTGCCGTTGCTTGATCCGGTTGGCTGCGTTTTCCATGCGCTCGCGACACCGCTCAGTGACTGCGCGGCGTCGTCCGTGCTAAGCTTTCTGCTACGCAATTCGTCCGGACAAGATCTCGACGACGTAGTGTCCGCTCTCGTGGACCTGTGGCGGTTTGGTGACTCGGCAGTCGCAAACAGTAAGGGTGCACTGGTGACTGACACGAAAGGATCCTCGCCCACCGCGTGGTGGTCGCAGTACTACCAGATCCACAAGACGCTCGCTTCACCTACGGCTGGCGAGCAACAGCCCGGGCCGATCGAGGGGACTATGATGCGCTTGTCGTTCGGCTCGCAGGGGTGGGTTGCGTGTGCTACCAGTGGTATCTCAGTCTCGCGGGCTATAGATTAGTTCGACGCTGAACGGTTGTGGTTGAACTGCATGCAGATGGTGCCAAGGCGTTGTTGATCCCAACTCCAGGGCCACAATCGTCCGTGTCGTGCTCCGGAAGATCCTGGGCTCGCCGAGAGACCCGACGCTATTCAAGATTGTTCGGGAGCTCGCAGCTGCCGGATGGACCGAAGGCACTGTGTTCACCGCTCTTGTTCGTCCTTTGGTGGCCCACATGATGGTGAGTCGGGAACTTTGGATCATTGTCAGAGCATATCATGAATGGCTAATGTGCGACTGTGAATGTGCTACCGCAGTATCAAGAGCAACTGCGTGAGGAACTCCTGGCAGACGACTCAGCCTCCTCCAGCGCAGCGGTCGAAGCGCTCCTGTTTGCTCGGCTTGCACCAGTGCTTGTGCTGCGCGTGCTGCCCCGAGAAGCGTTTTGCCGCTCTGAATCGCTCGTGACAATGGTAAGCCTGGATATTCGTGATTTGTTTACAACTCATGCTTGATTCTTATGGTTGCTGTGTGCGTTAATGTGAGCAGTGCGAGGAAGGCGAGGAAGGTCTGGAGCACCTTCTTGAATACCGGAAGCACCGTGAGGACGCCGCACATGAAGAAAAATGTGAGTGTGAAGACGTCAGCAAAGCGGATGAAGACGACCGAGTCTTTGCGTCAGTGATGAAAGACCTCTTCCACGTAAGCGCACTCCAGGTGCTCAATCTGCTCGAGTTCAAGGAGGTCAAGATGCTCGCTGTCGAGATCCTCGCCAAACTCCCGGTCGAATGCGTTCTCCCGTTCGCACTTTCCCACTTGGTGGCGTTCGCGAGTGAGGAGATGTCTCGTTCAGGTGCTACGACTGGAAAGGTGGTTCTCACCGACGATGACGACATCGTGACGAATGACACCGACCGGAGAAGGAGGGCACTCGCAGCTGCAGCCATCCCGCAGCGATCGTGCGGCCTTGTGGCAGCCAAGCTACTCGTCTACTACCTCAACCGAGTGCTGAGCGAGGGGTCACTCTTGAGCGGTGGCGATGACACGTGGACACCATCGACGGTTCTTAGCGTGTTGTTTCTGCTGCTGCACATTCCCTGCGACGGAAACGGGTCCAACGCCGCTTTGCTCGCGGATTTGCAGCTCGGATGCATCGATTGGGTCGCTCAACTGCTTCTACCAAGTGCATCGGTGGTCAGTAGTGGTGCGGACGCGTCTAGTATCGCCGACGATAACTGGGAACAGTTTGTCGAGCTCCTGATCGAGTGGATGGTGAAGGGAGGCGGTGAAATGTCTTCATTGCCGCCAGAATCGACTGCGAACCGCCCATCGGGGCTTGCTGTGCAGGTTCAAAAGCGGATGCGCAACTTTTCCCCGCTCATTCGCGAGCAAATGCCACTCCAGTTCCGGATCTGCTGCTGCAACGTTCTGATCAGGTACGATCCGATCAAATTAACACCTCGACTCAATGGTTTGATGATGCTAACTCGCTTCTCTCATCCTGTCCGGTATTGACTTTAGCGCGCTCCGCAAGTTTGACGAGCAACACGACGCTTCTCGCTCCCGTGCCCTCGCGATTGCGGGCCGTGTGCTCGAAGCGCTTGACGGATGCGTGCAGCCCGAACTCGTAGCTGGTGGATTTGAGGTACGGCGCACTGCTTCATGTGCCTGTTTGTGCAATCCTGTGGATTGATACTGACACGCTGATCTGTGTTTCGCTTTTCTTCATCAGTTGCTGTTCACCTACCTCTACAAGTTCGCGGCAAGGGAGGATGGAAACGCTCTCGATGCTACTTTGCGCCTGAAAATGGCGCGAGACAGCTACTCGATCGTGTTGCCACTGCTGGAGGCTACCAGCAGCGACAAGGTAAGTTGGCAATCACTTTGCTGGATGCTCAACAGGCAAAGGAAGGAGTGCATCACTAACCTCATCTGTCTGCAGGTGGCCATGAGCGGGCTCAAGGTAGTCGGCGCTTTGGTCGGACGGGTACCTCAAGCGATCGCGGCGCTTCCTTCAGCTGAGTTCCAGCGCCTCGGCAGGTAAGTCGAGAACGTGGTAGTAGCGATGCATTCGTTCATGGATTGATCACTGTGTCGATGTATTATGGTGTAGCTGTCTCGCATCGCTGCGTGACCGTCGGCTCTCCGGCACCGTCAGCGAACTGTCCACTTCGCTCCTCACCGCGCTCTTCCCCGCATCGGTCGAATAAGTGAGAGATCAACCGCACATACAAAGGCTCAAACATCGAACAACAACAAAACTCGAGTCGATTCTGCATTTCTCCTCTACGCCTCCGTCTTGGCCTTCTTGGACGAGGATGAGGACGAGCGCTTGGACGACTTGTGCGAGGACTTGGGCGTCGACACAGGCTCGCGGCTGCCCTCGGGCACCTTGTCCAGCACGAGCTTCTCCAGCTCGCGGAACGTCTTCGTGTCGATCGCGTCGACGACAATGTCCACCTCGTCGGGCGAGCTCTTGTCCAGCGCCTTGGGGCACCGCTCGTCCAGCATCTCCACGACCGTGGCCAGGTCCGCGCCCGAGACCTTGTAGATGTTCTGGCTGAACAAGATCTTCTCCTCCAACGTCGGCACCCTGGGGATGACAAAGAATACAGCGCGACGTCAGGTCCATGTCTCGAACGTGTAGGTAGTGATTGGAAGACGCGCAACGCACGGGATGCTCTTGTCGGCGCGCGCGGGGCCGACGTCCAGCTTGGCGGCCTTGATCCGCTCCTCGAACTTCTTGGACAGCTCGTCCGCCAGCAAGTACAGGTCCGACCCGTCCTGTGTCATCAACAGATCAATCAGGTGAGTGGTGTGTGTCCGTGCAACGTACTATCGCTTGATGCTCCAACGTCGCGACCTGGTTGTAGAGCCTGCAGTTGTCCCAGATGAGGCGCATGTCGCGCGCGAACTCGGACGGCTTGGCGTACTCGTTCTTGCCAAGCTTGCTGCGCACCGTGCCCAGGTCCATGGGCACCTTGACGATCTGCAGGTAGTCGTACAGGCCCCACTCCTCCCAGTTGACGCGCTCGCGGAAGGGCTCTGCTCCGGCATCACCAGTCACCAGGCACACAGGCAGTCATTACAGGCAGGTCGTAGACAGGAAGCAATCAACTACATGCATGCGCACCGGTGCTCTCGAGCTTGAGGAAGTGCTCGAGCACGTCCGAGCACTTCTTCTTCTGCTCCGGATCCATTTTGTGTGTCGATCGATCAAGGGCGGGCCGTCCTTCATTCAATTTTTACGCGTAGCAAGCCAACAGCAGGTCAGAAGAGAGTGCGCAAGCAGGACGAGACGGCGAGAGTACTGGCAGGCACTGCCGCTCAGCGCCTGGCACCATCACGCCGCCGCAAGAACGAGCGCGTCACCCCGCATGAGCTCGTACCTGCTCGATGCGTGGGAAATGGAGACCGGCGAAGCGCGCCATGAAAAATTAAGGTGGTACACAAAAATTAACCTAAAACAAATATATGAACGTTAAATTAGTAAATAATTGTATTAATTTGATGAGTGACACACTACTTATACCCAAGAGCTATTTTGGGCCGCAAAAATGTAGCCATGTCGTCCGAGTCGACTGCCATGTGCCTGACCAGATCGCCTTGCTGCTTATCAAAGCTACTGCTGCTACTCTACCAACATGTACGTGTCTGCACTTACTAGTTCGCGTGTGTCTATATGTCTCGAAATGGCCATGGTGGTTGTACCTGCGAGGGTCCGAGAGCTTCATCCGCTGACGCGTTCGATGCGCTTTGGCACGACCGACTAGGCTACTCAAGCGCGCAAGCTGCAGCAGCATCCAGGACCACGAGTCGCCCGAGGTGCACGCGAACATACGGCGCGTGCTGCTGCTGTCGGACGCCGCGCGGTGCAATGCCGACTACGAGTTCCTGGACAAATTCAGTACCGCATCGCCGCTCCTTCCGCTGTTGTGAGACGCGGACAACGACGCTAACGCGATTGATTCCATGGCGCTTATGATGATACAGCACACCGCGCCAACTACTTCTCGGACATGCCGCCGCGCGAGCGGCTGCGGTACCTCAAGGCGGCCAAGGGCATTGAGCTCGAGGACGGGGACGCGCTGTTTCGCGTCGGGGACCTCGCGGACGCCTTCTACTGCATCATGTTCGGCGCCATGAGCGTCGTGATGGACTTCGCGCGCATGCCCGCGCCGACGCTGAACGAGTTCGAGGAGATTGTGAACCGTGCGCGTGTGCATTCGAGCTTCCTGAACCCGGGCGGCACACTGGACACGTCCCAGGAGGCGAGCTACGTCGTGCGCACCATGAAGCCACTCGAGTGCTTCGGGGACGTGGGCCTGCTGCTCACCAACCAGCAGCGCACGGCCTCAGTCGTGGCCACCGAGAAGACGCTGCTCATGAAGATCGACCGCGAGACGTTCCTCAAGATGCGCGCCAGCAACTCTTCGCGCGAGCTCCGCGAGAAGATGGCCTTCCTGGCGCGCGTGCCCTGCGTAGACCACTGGGACGACGACAGCATCCTGCGGCTCTGCGGACGCATGGAGAAGATCGTACTCTCGTACAACGACGTCGTCACCGCACAGGGAGAGCCCGCCAGTGCGTCCTCAGTGGTGCCAATGATGCTCTTCAACAGCACTAACAGGTCGTTGCATGCAGACTACTTCTACTTCGTAGCACACGGCGACTGCCGACTCGTGCGCGAGTATCCGCTACCGGCTCCAGCGTCCTCTCCGCGCTCTTCGCCGCCCGCAAAGCCTCCACGACGTCCCAAGACGTGCGTCGTGGAGATCTGCTCCGTCGGCAGGTGCGTCTACCGCCTCCGTCCTTGCATCGGATCGCGTCGGTCTCATTCCTCACTCGTGATGCCTGTCGACGGCAGTCCGCAGTTCTTCGGCAGCTACGAGGTGGTCAATGGGCTGGGCGAGAGCGCCTTCTCGGTGCTGGCGGCCTCGCCCACGGCCATCCTGTTCCGCGTGGACCGCGTGGACTTCCGCCAGACGATGCTCAAGGACGCGCAGACGGACCAGTGGGTGCGCGCAGACGCACGGGCACTAGCAGACCGCATGGACGCGCGCAAGGTGCTGCAGGACCTGGAGTCCGAGGCGCGCTGGATGCAGTACAAGCGCGAGCTCGTGGACTCTGTTCTAGCCAGGCACAGGCAGACGCATGTGCAGTCTATTGGTCCGCGCCCGAGCATGGCAATGGCCCACCGCACGGCTCGCGAGCCGCCGCTACCCTTCCTCCCGCGCAAGGCCTCGCCTGCCGGCTCGTTGTCCGCCCGTGCGTCCTCGCTCGGCTCGCCCGTCTCAAGCGTCAACAGCAGCAACAACTCGGAGCGGCGGGCGACGATCGACCCGGAGAAGCTGCCGCGCCGTCCGCCTCGCTCGGCAGCCCGCGGTGGCGACAGTAAGTGGATCGAGGTGCGTACGTTCCTGTCGCTTGATGGTGGAGGCCGTGGGTGTTGATAACGATCGGTGATGTGTGGCGTGTGGACGACGAAGTGGGCTCACAAGCGCGCTCAAGCGATCGTGACGGGTCAGAGCGGCCAGCGCATCGGCGACCACGGCGACGGCGACATCAACAACGACCATGTACGTTGGCTAGCGAGTCGAGGACCGAACGATGGACTCATTGACGCTGCTGATCTTATGTTGTGGTGCGGTAGACGCCGGTGAGCAGCGTGCGGTGGGGGAGGACGGCGCAGATCCTGGGCGGGCTCGAGAGCGACCGCGACAAGGTGGCCTCCGCCATCGTCGCGCTCTTCAACCGCTACGACGATGACCACGTCTAAGCTCCCAATTCTCCAACAAGTAGGGGACGAACCGTCTCGACGTTAAATTAATTAGCAAGGAGTGAGAGCTTTAGGGCGGCGGAATTCCTTCTCCTGCCTGGGCAATTGTCAGTTGGTCTACGCGTGCACGTGGAGCGACTCGAGGTCCTCGGTGATGGTGTAGAGCTGCTCGCTGGACTCGCGCATGAGCGACGTGCGCGTGGACGGCGGCAGCGACTGCCGCGCGTCCTTGACGTCCTTGGTATCCATGGCGTCGTCGGGCTTGCCCCTCGCGCAGCCGAGCGACGCGCGCATGCAGCCGCCGCTGCCAGAGGGCGACACGACCGTCACGCTGGAGCCCGTGCTCTTGGCGCGCTCCCTCCACTCGGGGTCACGCATGAAACTGGAGGACGAGACGGCGACGGCGTCCACGTCCGCGACGGGCCCTTGGCTGTCCCCGAGGCTGAGCGAGCCGGGCTCGGGCATGGCCAGGTCCAGGAAGGCGCGCACGTCGCCCAGCATTTTGCACTGCGCGTTGAGGCAGCAGCGCACCTGGCGCTTGGGCGCCATGCGGTACACGCGCAGCACGGCCTCGACGAAGCGCTGCAGCAGCACGACGCGGTCCCTGGCCGTGTCCAGGTCCCCGGCTGCGCCCGCGGTCCGCGAGAGGCCGAGTCGCAGCTTGCGCCTTGGAAACTTGACGCTGGCGACCTGCTCAAGCTGCGCGCAAGCGCCTCCGCGGCAGTGCTGGCCGGTCTTGAGCGCGGCCAGCAGCTGCTGCCGCAGGTCGCGAAACTCGGAGTAGCGCTTGCGCACCACGAACTGCTCCTTGCCCGTGTCCACCTGCACGAGGAACTCGCAGTGGCCGGCCGTGCGATGGCGCGTGACACCCACGAAGCGCACGCGTGTGTTGGCCAGTTCGTGGTCCGGCGACGAGAAGCCACTGGCGCCAAGCAGCGACGACTGGTCGGAGGAAGCGGCCGTCGCGTTGAAGCCCAGCGATGACATGCGCGAGGAGGCGCCTCCAAATGGAAGCTCCGGGCTCAATGAAACCAGCGCTGGTACGGAGAAGCGATCGACGCCGTGGACTATTGCCAGATCTTCAAGTGACAGTGCATCACTGTCCCGTTCGCGTGTGTCTAGGTCGTACGAGTGCCGCTTTAGCAATGAGCTCACATGCTGTTCCACTAGCCGTCGATGATGACCTGCTGGTTCCAATATCGGGATAGTCGTCTTTGCATCCAGCATAGTTTGACTGTTGTTGGGATGACTAGATAATGTAGATAAAGACGTCAGGCTATTGAGTTTCACACGGAAGAATCTCAAGTGATGAAGAGAATGTGAATGGAGAATGGAGAATGGAGAGGATGAATAGAAAGGGGGGACTAGATAAGGGATCGCCATAATGTCCACACTAAGTAAGCGGTCAGACGATTGAGCGCGTCCTCATTCTGACTGTATTGTTCAGTATGGAGTGCGTCGATTGAGTAGGGAGAGGGTACATTTTTTTTTTTTTTTTTTTTATTTGATTTTTATATAGAATCATTTATTTACTATGTAACAATCAAAAAGTGGAACATGAGGAGGGATGGGATGGGATGGGGTGGGATGGGAGGAGGAGGAGGAGGAGCCAAAAAGTTACAGAATGAACCCTACAGATGAATCCCATGACCCATGGATTATCAATCGATTTCATATTGTAAATTTACAAATGTGAGTAACAACTAATATGCCGTTTCGGTTCGATTATACTTGATAAATGTATACATCCCACATCCTGGTGTGTACTTATATTATAATACTGTAAATTATATTCTTTACATGATTTAATTTTCTTCTAAAAAAAAATAAAAAAAAGAAAGAAATGGTCAGTAAACCAGCCAATAGATTTGAATAATACCAGTCCACAACTGTCAACAGAATACAAATTATAATTTAGAATATTAACAATTAACATGCATTATTTGTAATCATTGGCTATTTATATGGTTGGATGTTATGGGATTTTGGTATTTTGTCTAGTTGTAATGCAACTGATAGTTATATCAGCTAGGGTCAAGTGCGACTTGGCGTCAGCAGGGATAGGGTCAATATAATTTGTATTCATAATATCGAATAAATTATGCCTGTATGATAATTACCAGGAAAATTTGTATATATCATTCATTGCGAGCAAATCATTCGACTTACAAGTAGAACTTTGGTGAAATAATAGGTTGTATGAGTATTGAACCCATTGAACTGGACACAAATCATTAAGGACAACATGAAGCCGCGATCCATTTATGCTGGCAATATTCTTTAATAGGCAAAATATTGGGGCAGTAACTAAATTATTTTGACAAAGTAGAATGTTTAGTATAATTTAGTTACGTTTTTTGTAGAAGATGTATGATATTTCAAAGTATAAAATATATTAGAAATCTCATTTTAAAATTTTAATTCTCTTTTCTTATTTTAAAAGTCAGTTTATTATCCGTAATAATTTTTTTTATTGAAATCGTATTTGGGCAATCGATACATACAATTAAAACGAGGCAAAAATCAACCCAAAATCAACCAAACAAAATCCTGTCTATTCTATCATTTGAATTGCAGCTCCTTTTCTGGTAAGACAAGGTCCAACTCTTTCCAAGATTCAGTTTTTACTTTCTAAAATCTAGTCGACTTTCTTTACAAAACTTTATTACAAAAGTATTCGAAAACTCAGTTCATCCTAACTGATCTTTACAACATGGATTTTACCATCAGTTTCGCTGGCTCAACTGCATCCATACTCAATTTTCAGCTAACTTACTATCATTTGCTAGTATTTCGAATTATTATAGAAAATAATACTCATTTAAATGTTGCGATAAATACATGTTTCTTTTTAAAAGCTATGTAAATTTAATCTAAAATATTAATTTTCAAAGGTAATCGAAGCATTGTCATGTGTGGCCATTTTACAGATCTTGTCCAAACTAAAACCGAACATGACTGGCTCTTCAAACGAACTTTCAGCATTTACTGTATACTACTTATCGACGTTGCATGCGTCACTTCTTTCTTCTACCTGTCCCTATTTTTTGATCTTTAATTAGGAACTGTCCCTAATATTAAACTTAAAATAAGGAATATCCGATTGTTGAAGTGTCTCATTTTATCCTGAATTCTTCATCTACCTCCCCCCCCCCATCAAATACGTCAATCAGAAAAAGATCGGCACACTAATCTCCCTGCAAATTCCTAACCTACGAATTTCAAACCTACAGATTCCCGACCTCCCATCGATTCTCACTTCCTATCTTTCCACATCATACGCGCGCGCGCCTTACCTGACGAATCCCACGACACGATGGCGCTGAACCACTCAGTTCCACCCCCGGACGTCTTCCGCCCTTCGGACGCATTGCGAACGCTCATCCAGCCGCACAATCTATCCCCGTCCATCCCTGTGGACCGACCTGTTCCCACAAACGCCTGGTGGGGCAACCTACTCGCCTGGGACGCCACCACGCAACCCGAGAGCGACGCCGTCTTCGCCGGACCTTACACGCACAAGGCACTGCCTGACGGGTTCTCGGCCAGCTACTTACATCAGTACCGCTCGGACGGGCCCACCAACGACAACGGGGCCGTGCGCTTCTACTTCTACCCACCCACCATCAAGAACTGGATCTTCTCGGCTGCAGAGCTCGTGCCCGGCGCCGTAAAGCTCGCCATTGAGGGCTGGGACGACCTGGGTGTGCACCTGGCGCTGCGCCCGAGCGCCACGAGCAGTCTGTCGACGTATCTGACGCTCGGCAGCGCCTTCACGACGGTGAAGTACGAGCAGCTTCGGCCGCTGCTGCGCTCGGACCACGTGATCCTGTCGGTCAACGGCACACCCACCCGCCAGGGCGATCGCTTCCGCGGTCAGCGCTTCGTGGTGACGCTCAACAACGGGCACACGTGGGTGCTGTTCGCCTGCGCGGCGCAGCATGGAGACGGCCTGGAGCTCGAGTGCTCGCCCAGCGGACTGGTGGCCACGACCCCCTTCTGCGGCGTCCTCCAGGCGGCCTACGTGTCATCAACGACAGCCCCGCCGGGTGTTGTGGACTCGCCAAAGGGCGACGACGGCGCCATCCTGCAGCTGTACCAGTCCGCCGCGGGCATCTACCCGATGGGCATGCTGGTGCATCCGCACGGCCCGGACGCGTTCTCCTTCCAGTGGAACGTGGCGCGCGCCACGTCGTCCCCGCTCTCGACCGTCTTCCTCCACTTTGCGCTCACGCACCTGCAGGAAATGTTCGCGGACGGAAGCGCCGATCGCCGTCATGAGCTCGTGCTTCACGCGCACACACGCGGACCCATGGTCGCGTACGCGGTGCCCGTTCACCCTGGAGCGGCGTCCTCGAGCGTGCAGTGGTCCTTCCGCGTCCCGCAGGCGTCGAGCGCGTCGGTCGCGAGCTGCCTGTCGTTCTACCCGCGATACGCGGACAGACTGACGGCCGAGGAGGTGGCGCGGCTCAATCTTGTGTCCATCGTGCGCGACGAGATCCACGGCGAGTGGGCGCTGCCGCACGAAGGCAGCTACTACTTCAAGGGCAAGCTGCTGCAGAAGTGGGGTACAATGTGCCTCGTGGCCAGGAAGCTGGCGGACACGACGAGCCCCGAGCTGGACGAGGTCGCACGCATGGGGCTCGTCAAGCTGCAGCTCCTCATGAGCGAGTTCGCGAGCAACACGTCTGCCTTCCCGCTCGTGTACGACACGGTATACAAGGGCATCATCACGAGCGAGGCGCTGTACAAACACGACGTGAACGTGGACTTCGGCAACGCCGTGTACAACGACCACCACTACCACTACGGCTACGCCGTGACGGCGGCCGCCATGACGCTGTATCTGAGCGACGAACTGTGGCGCAAGTCGGCGGCCGCGGTGAAGCTGCGCACGTTCGTGGACGCACTGGTACGCGACGTCATGTGCGCGGACGACGGCGCGCGCTTCTTCTCGCGCTTTCGGCACTTCGACTGGTTCCAGGGCCACTCGTACTCGCACGGCGTGACGCCCATGGCGGACGGCAAGGACGAGGAGTCGACGAGCGAGGAGGTCAACTTCTTCTACGGGCTCGCGCTCTATAGCCGCGTGACGGAGAACGCTGAGATGGAGCGTCTCGCCACGCTCATGCTCAACGTGTACGCGCGCGCGGTCAACACATACTTCTTGCTGACGGACGACAACGCCATCCACCCGTCCACCTTCCGCCGCAACAAGGTCACGGGCGTCTTCTTCGATAACAAGTGCGACTACGCTACGTGGTTCAGCCCCAACAAGGAGTGCATCCACGGCATCCAGATGCTGCCCGTGTCACCCATCATGGACGCCGTGCGCTCCGAGCGGTTCGTGCGCGAGGAGTGGGAGCAGGTGCTTAGCCGGCTCGACATGGTCAAGCACTGGCAGGCGCACGCCTCGGGCTGGACCTCCGTGCTCTTTGCCAACTACAGCGTGCTCGACCGCCGTGGCGCCTGCGACGTACTGGCTTCCTGCCCCATGGACGACGGCCTCAGCCGCGCCTGGGCGCTGTACGTGTCCGCCACGCACCAGCCGTCGGTGTAAGGTGCCGCCGCTGTTGCTGTTGTGGAGGTGTTGAATCGGTTTTGTATGCATTGAGGTCGCACAGGGGCGGTAAGCACGCGAATCAAGACGCTGAGCACTTGTTTACTCTACGTCTTACGGCGGCTGAACATGCGCGCGAGCCGCGTCTTGCGATGGAACTTGGCCTCGAAGGAGTCACCGTCGGCGGATACCTCGGTCGCAGCGATGCTGTCGTGAGCGCCACTGGCTGACGGCAGCGTCAGGCGCAGTTTGCTCAAGTTGAGCCGCGGGATCTCAACTTCGCCGGCGGCAGGTACGTCCACACGAACAGCGTCCATGCCAAGGCTATCTGATGCTACTTCTGTGGGGATGGAGCCTCTCAAGGGCCGCACCGACGATGCCAAGCGGCGAGTCGACTGCCACTGAGGAGGGACGAGTCTCAGCGTGCTAGTCATGACGGGTTTGACGAGCGAGGAGATGCCAGACCTATTGTCCGTGAGCTCTCGACGAGCTGTCGCCGATCGGGACGACTCTCGGCGGCTCGAACGTCTTGCAGTGCCGCTGATCTCCATCGACCGCTTGTACTCGAGCAGCTCATCCTTGTGGATCTCCATGAGCTCCCGCAGCGAGGGCCCGTCGCCGTCAGACGCGGTCCACTTCTTGCCATGCAGCTTGCGCCCAGCCTTCATGAGCTCCCGCCATTCCTTGTCATCCTGTCTGCTGGTCGCCACGCGCGAAGTCACGACGCTTTCGAGCTCGTCGTGCGCGCGGAGCTGCTGTTCGCGGTCCTCGAGCTGCGAGCGCAGCCTGGCGATGAAGCGCCGGAGACTCTGCTTGCGCTGCGCGATCTGGTCCAGCAGCCCCGCCTCGGTCGTCGCCTGCTGCAGCGGCGGCAGGTGCTCTGCGCGTCTCACTGAGGAGAGAGAGCAACACGCAGGTGAGCGATGAGTACAAAAACCTCATACACAAAACGAAGAGCAGGGACGTCGCGTACTCTGCCGACGCTCTCGACGGTACTGTAGACGGAAGTACGCGGCCATGACAAGCAGTAACAGCACGACGCCGACGACCAGCAGCGATACCTCCGCGCCCGAGGCGGTGGACCGAGAAGCGCCTCGCACGTTCGGCATTGCCTCGCGCTTTGTCTTGGAACCAATTGTCGAGTGCAGTTCACAGCACAAGCAACAGGCAGGGCGATGGCGGTGAAAAGCGACCAGTTCTGTATTTATAGCTCGGTGACCAAGGCGGCTTTCGCTTCGACGAGGATAAATGCAACACGAAGGGGAGACCACAGACGTCTAGAGGATGTATGTCGAAGCCGCGAGGGGCGCCACCATGTCGTTGGACCACTCGCCCCAGTCGCCCGTCGACTCGTTCGCAGGGGAGGTGCTCCTGCTTCACGGCGCGTTCAGCAGCGAGCTGGTGGGTTCTAGAGCGCTCGCGAACACTACCAAGCCGAGCGGTTCGCCGCTCGTCCAGCTCACAGTGTCGGCTTCGCCAAAGCTGTAGTCAAGCGAGTGCTGCGGGTCCCAGTTTGAAGCCCGTTGCACCGAAGCGACCAGCGGCGTGCGGTCGCTGTCGTCGCTGTCCGCGCAACTGGCAGCGTCGTCGACGTCGGAGGTGCAGCTCGGTGCGTAGTTGCTTGTCGCGTCAACTTCCAGTAACGGGAGCAGCCTGGGCGTGATGTGGAGGCCTTGGCGAAGAATGTCGGCGTCGTCGGCAAGGATCCACGCCATGTCCTCGATGGTCATGGACGCCACCGATTTCCAGTTGCGCGTGTGGACGAGGTGGCAGGGCGCCGGACGCACCACAGTCGCCTTAGACAATTGAGACTTGAGCTCCGACAGTCGGTGAGTGACCATAGCACGGCCCGAGTCGCTGGTGGCGCTGCGGATGGCCTGGACGCGCCGCCGTAGCTCGAGCCGCCGCTGGTTGTTGTTGGCCTTGAGTCGGTGGAGCTCGCACAGATTGTGCAACTTGCCGTCGCGCTTGGCCGCCCGTTCGCTGTAGCAGCGCTTGCTCGTGTACCGGCACATGGAGGGCAGGTGCTCGGGCTGCAACTCGGGCATCGCAAACAGACCCTCGAGGTCCATCGCTTCGTCGGTCGAGTCGTGAGTTTGGCTGTTGAGAATGCAGTGAATGGGCAAGTGCGTGCGTGCGGTGACATCGGCGCCCTCGGTGATGCGGATGCTAGACTGGTCGACCACAGACTGCAGTGCATGGTGCTTTGAGTACTATGGACGCACACCTGAGGGACCGCTGGGCGCGAGCAAATGCTAGCAGAGTCCGCCATGATGGTGCATCGGTCGGTCCACCGTTGATGTGTCTCCAATTTGCTGAGCCGTGCTCTACGGTACACGGAGGCACGCCTGTGATATATTTGCAAGCCAATGATGCTTTAGCGTTGGCCGACGGGCGATAGAACGACTCGTGGCTGCGTGAGGAGGGAGGAGCGGGGCGGAGTTTCAACGGAAGCGCGAGTGCAATCGACTCACGTCCTTAGAACGTGGCTCTCCATGGCGCGTGCCTCCTGGATCAAACCGAAGCGGCTTAATCCACGCCATGCGGGCACCGTTCCGCGCACGTTGCCTCCGATCTTGTGCAGGGGAAGATGTGATAGACATCAATCTGATGGGAATGGGACTGGCTGCAGAGCACTGTAGACGCATATTCCAGAACCCACGGCAGGGATGTGCATGATTAGAGGTCGCGAGGTGTAACCATTCTCATCTCGGACTCGTTATGTCTCCCATGCAGTTCGGTTGGGTACCGCATTCGACGTCAGTCGTGGTGTTAGCCAATTGTAGGGCTTCATTAGGAAGGATATACTACATGCAAGGGCCATGCGCCACCAGGGGTCTCCTCCTGACTCTCGAGCCCAGTCGACACGCGCTGCTACTGAGAACAGGATCCGCTCCCCTTGCCTCAGACTCGCGCGACGGCGAAGACGTCGCTGCTGTCGACGAGCTCCGCGGGCAGGTCCCAGCAGACGGTGACGTCCAGTGCGCCCCAGTCCTCGCCGACGTCCACGGGCGACAACGTGGTGGGGAGCCCGGCGCTCGTCTTGGCGGGCGGGGCGGCATCCAGCGCGCCGCACAGCAACGCCAGTTCGTCCGCGACGCCGAATTGGTTCATCACCTGCGGAGACAACGCGCGCTCGATCTCCTCCTCGGCCCGCGACGTCGAGATCCGCAGGGGGAAAGACTGCTCGCTCGAGAAGAACCCGGGACTGTAGATGGCGGTAGACGACAGCGTCGCTGCCGGCGGCGGCAGCAGCGACATGGCCGCGCTCCTTGACGCGTTGCGCCGTAGCTCCATCAGGCTCGCGAGCTGTCGGGACCGCGCCTCCTCCCGCATGGCCAGATGAGTGCTCAGCACACCCCGCGGCGCGCCTGACCGCCTCCGCTGCCGAGAGCGCGGCGTCCGCTGCGGCGGCTCGCTGTGAGCGATGTCAGCGCAGCGGTCGGGCCGGCTGGCGGCAGTACGCGTCTTGCGCTTGAGCTCGAGCCGGCGCTGGTTCTTGTTGGCCTTGTCGCGGTGGAACTCGCACAGCTTGTGCATCTCGCCGTTGCGCTTGAGCGCGCGCCGGCTCCAGCACTTCTTGCTCGGGTACTTGCACAGCATACTCGGATCCACCTCCGGGTGGTCCTCATGAGGCACAGCGGAGGGCGAGCGCGGGGAGGACGGAGCAGTCGTCATGATGGAGAGGTGGTGGTGGAGTGGAGTGAAGTGGAGGGAGGGAGGGGTCGCTTGGGCGGATGATTGGGAAGTGCGTCCGAGGAGATCCACGCACTCCTGGATCCAAACTACTTGAAGTAAGTATACTGCAGTTGAGCTGCTTATGCTCTCCATCATCGCCCAAAATCTGCGGCTGACGGTGTAAGCATCCTAACTTATCATAGTACTCTGGATGGAACATTTGAGCCTGAAGAGGATCTGGGTCACTTATTTTAGGTATGTTGTACTGACCACCATCTGGTGAGTGTCTCTTGATGGACTGGGGTTGGTGGTGCGAATGTGGCTGAGAGTCAAGCCATTGGGAAGAAGTGATCTATACTCACCACAGGATGAGACCGAAGCAATTGTTCCCGTCACAACAATCAAGGCACCCGCTGCAGATTCGCCTGCGCTTGCGTGTTTATTTGTGGCCAAAGGCGAAGGGAGGAGCTTCTGGTGTTGGCAATAGGATCCCACTGCGTGGCTGACAAGGTGTTCCACTCGCGGGCTCGATCAATGAATGCCGACCGCCTAATGAGCATGGGCACAGACACAAAATACAATATGATTTGGGTCATCGTCGTCGAATGTGGACGCGCCTTACATCCTTAGACGCGCCTGGAAGGAACCACCACGTCATGGTATCCTTGCTCACCCTGGACGTGGCAGATCTCCACAGGCGATGACGAGCGAGGGGTTGCGTGAGAAGGATGAGCCGAGTGTTCTTCGATGTGAATACACTGGACGAGACGAATTATCATTTGAATGATTTCGTGCGGGCTGCTGAAATCGCTTTGCAATTGTATGTTGGATTCGGCGGCTCGTCTGTGCAGTTCTAAAAGTACCAGTGGGTGACAACAGACGTGGGTTCAATTGGCTAGCGCCACCGACTGCACTCCATGCAATCAGGATTTTTGCCTACCCACAATGGTGGTGAAGTCTTTCGTGGGTGAAGTTTGCTAACAGTAGAAGTCAATTTCGAAAACAAAAAATCCAATTTTGAATTTAGACGAAAAATGGCAGGGCACCTTACATTCGCCACATGAACTTCATCCCGCCTGCAATGAGTCTCCCAAGCCACCCATTCTGACCCCAGTCAACGCAACGGCGAACTCTTCTCAACGCAGTAAACTGCAGTTCGAAGTGAGACCCAACCTTCAAATGGGTTGGAATGGTGCGGTTGCGGGACACTGGTCGCGGTTACGCCGTGGATGCATTCGTCACTCCCATCATCGAGTTCATGCGGCTCTGGATATATCAGACGGACACTTGTGGGCAACAGCACCACATCGACCATGGTGGAGCCGTTGTACTGCTCACTCACTCGTTGATTAGCGCAGTGCATCATATAATACGATTGTGGGCGTTGTGACGATCTTTTACACTCATGGTTCGAAATTGCACGGAAAATACTCATTTTAGTTGAATTTGCGGCTGACATTTTGCGAAGTTACTTGTTCTTCGGTCTCCTGAGTTGTTGATTAACTGTGCATCCAAATGCAATTTGATCCATAGTAATTATTGTATGATGATAATCGGTGTACGCATCTCCCCGTTGCAGCCGGCCACCTCTCGATGGCCGAGCACCACGGGATGCGTGAGTCGCTTGGCGAGTGGCGTGGGGCTGGGCAAGTGTGGTTGGCGGTGGTGAGGCTGGTCTGCAGCTCACATGTCCATCCGCGAGGTTAGAGTAGGCGCGCTCGCGATCCACTCAGGCTGCCACGTCGTGGACCGCGCGCTGGCGAGCAGGCCCTGGCTCGTGCGGGCCACTGCCGTTGCCAGCGGCGGCAAATGCCCAGACGGCAGTCGCTGGGGACTCCGCTCGACCTGCGGCAGCTGGCGATGCTGCTCCTGCTGGTGATGGTGATGGTGGTGCTGGTAGCCGCCAAACGTGGCCGCTCGTCTCAGCCCCGGCATGGTCGCCTCCCGCTTGAGGGCCGCTGCCGCTCGCAGCATGGCACGTGGACTCTTGGGCCACTCGTGATCCCACGTGGCGGGCTCACTCCACGGCGAGGCCTCGCCCCACCGCCCGCTCGACGCCACCCCGTTGAGAGCGCGGGCGGCGTCCATCTCTCGGCTGCGACTTGCGAAGGCATCGACGCGGACAGCCGCATCCATGAGACCGACGGGCGGCGGACGAATGTACGGCGACGTGAATGGCCCGGCACCGAGCTCCTTCTCGAGCTTCATGGTGATGGACGAGCGGATGCGCAGCCGGCGCGCCTGGTCTGGCAGCAACCCGGTCTGCAGCGGTCCGTGCAGCCCGAGCGCGAGCTGGCCGGCCTTGCGCTTCTTGTCCAGCCGTCGCTGGTTGCTATTGGCCTTCTGGCGGTGCACCTCGCACAGGTTGTGCCGCTCGCCGTTGCGCTTGATCGCGCGCGGGTTCCAGCAGCGCTTGCTCGCGTAGCGGCACTTGAGCGCGTTGGCGTCCTCCGTCGCGGCCATGGTGACTCGAATGTAGTAGTGGAGACGCTGGGCTGCTGATGCGGTGAGTGATCGATCCGTGGGCGACGCACCTAAATGGAAAGTGGTGAGAGGAGGGTACTGGTCCGAGGCGAGTCTCCAAAAAATCGAGGCGTAGAAAATCGAATTTTGGACGGAAAATAGTGTCGACTTTAGGCGGAAAATCTCATCATTTCCGGGTACACAAGATGCGTTAAATTTGACTGGGCAAGTGGCCGGAAAAATGAGGTTTGACTGTTGACTTAGAGACCACTGTGTAATCCGAAATCTTACTGTACTGGGCAGTATTGGCGACATTGAAGCATATCAGTTCTCCTCCGCGCACTTCTCTCCTCGCGTTGGCGGCGGGTTATGATGCGCCGCCCGTGCTGATTTATGCTCAGTTGCGCCCTCACTCACCCGTGAGCGCCTCCATACGCCGCTCGCCGCCTTCTGCGTGCTCTCTGGCAGTCCGGGGGTGACCACGGGCTGCCTGGGCCAGCGTCGCGGCATTGTGGGACGCGTTCCAGGCGTTCTGCGTATGCGTTCGGTCGCGTCCGACGTGCGCCGCGGTCCAGCGTGCGCGCCCCAGGCGAACGCAAATTTTCTGGACGCTTTCAGCTCGCGGAAGGACGGAAGGAAGTCGGTGCTGCACGCCTTTCATGGCGACGTGCGCCTTGTGGAAGCTAGCGTATCATTTGTACAGGACCCCCGCCCTGTCTTCCTTCCACCCAGGCTGGTTAGCGAGATGATACGGAGCTAACGAGCTAGCCGCCATCGGACATTTGCTCGTCCAGTCTGCTCTCATTCGCCGCTATGTGCCATGTATGAGCGTGTTGTACATTGTACACGCGCCTCGCCGCGTGCCAGACTGGCGCCGGCTCGAAAATCAGTTCGCGAAAGATCTCTGGCGTGTGAGTGAAAGAATCCGCGGCCGCTGAATCATC
Organism: Phytopythium sindhum; assembly: GCA_023334395.1. Taxonomy (NCBI): domain Eukaryota; phylum Oomycota; class Peronosporomycetes; order Pythiales; family Pythiaceae; genus Phytopythium; species Phytopythium sindhum. The sequence continues at coordinate 38,657 of JAASGW010000245.1, forward strand.
TCGCCACTCCGCAGCCCATCGTCCACCGTCCATGGAGCGTCGCGTGTGTGCGCAATTGAACCCACGGCGGAGAAGAAGTTACAGGTCAGAAGTAGACATACATCTTAGGCTGGAGGGATGCACTGCGGCAGCGCCACTGCCCTGCTAACATGCGATGGTGCAGCTAGTACTGCGCTGCACAGAACTTGGCAAGCAAGTGCCTCTGGTCGTGAAGGCAGCAACAATGGCAAGCCGATCGGTCCTCGGCGGCGGGTCCGTACATTGGCCACTTCGGGAGGGCAACTCGACCAGCCCGATGATGTTGGCGTGGGGTAACCGGTACTCCGACACTCACCACGGGACTTCACACCGCAATCGCCAAACCCACCGCTACGGACTGTCGACGGGGCACAGGAAAGCCGAACGCCGCGGCAGTAGCGTGCGTGCTAATGCTGAACCGTGGCTGGTTCCATCAAATACCACAAAGCAATGCACCAAATCATGCTCAGATGAGTTGGTCGGGGCCATTTGGCTCCTAAGAAATGTTCTCGACGACGGATCCTCGGTCCGGAGCGGCGCTGGCGCCCGCGTGACGACTGAGACCAAGCGCGCGTTAACAGTACAGGGGGTGGACGAGCCGCCACGACTATGACAGCGGCATCAACTGATGGCCGTCGCCCGCGGCCGTCACTATCGCTCGCATCAGGCAACAGACGAGGGTGGTAACGAAAAGAGGGGGCAGCCCACCAGCACTGCATAATGCAGTAAAAACTTTAGATTACAGGCTGTAGCATGTGCCTCCGCACGTTGGACAGCATCAGCGCTTCAGAGCGTGCGTGTTGGTGTCTCCAACGTGGAGATGCACTGGAAAAACGTCCAGTGTTCTTGCTGTGCAGAGTCATCACGGGATTCCTGTTGCACTTGCAACATTTTGGCCGAAAGTCGTTTCGAGCAGCGAAATTACTGGAGTTCTGGAAGTTCTGTCCAGAAGTCAGAAAGGAACCAGGGTTACACACGGAGTTACTCGCAGGGTTACGCTGTCGCGCTTGGCTCAGAAGTCGTCAGATCCATAAATCCAGGACAACACTAGTTTTTTTCCAGAATTCCAGATAGATTTGTGTAAAGACGATAATGGGCGGGCGTCATCGGACTCGACCAACTGCATAAGTCATTAGTGCGCGACTGCTTAGCGACTTTGGTCCTTCCAGTGCCGCCGAGTGCACGATCTGAGCGAGAAGGAGAGCCCGAGGCTCCGGATCGCCGCCAAGCCGGCACGTGGCGACGGACGCACGTTGATAGACGACTATAGTTGCGGGTCGTGCGTGCACCCCCAAACGATACGTCGATCTGGATATGTCTTGCTATCCTGGGAAAGTCGCGGGGATATGCCAAACAAGAGGCTTGCGCCAACTTATTCAAGCGCTTGTACCAAGCTAATGAGCTCCGCGAGTAGGCTGTACATGTGACGTACCGTCCACATTACGGGGCGTCTGATCTTGGGCGCAGCAGCCAGGAATAGTGCGTGCGAGAGCTGTTCGAGAGAGTCTTCGACAAGATTGTCGCGTGAAATTTATCATGGAACACCTGGTTAACTAATACGGAGGAGGCGAATTAGAGAATGAAATTGATTGATCGGAGCTTATTTGAGCCGCCTCGGAGGCGGTCAACTTGTCCTCATGAGGCACCACTCTTTTCCTATACAAAACCCAAATGAATCTCGCATGCACATTGGACGGCGTTAGCCTGTTACCAATCACACACGAGCTGTCGGTGCCTCGCACCAATCGCAGTGCTCACTGTGTGGCTCTGGAGCGATATCGGGCCGACAGTGCCTTCGTAGCACGCATCGTGGACGAGAGTACGGCCTGCCGTCATGCACTTGCACCGCGACGACATGGACGGTGCACCACGCCAACATTGACTGGTGCGCTCACGTCCCAAGCAGATCTATTTATGGGCTGCAACTGGATCTCTATGTCAGCGCAACGGACCTCGTGCTTTGATGAAGCAGCATTCGAACGCGTTCATGCACTACGAAGAACTCCATTTCCCTGTCAAC